>JANEYF010001916.1:0-125000 GCA_029963845.1 Rhamnusium bicolor
TGGGTACACGTGTGTGTGTGTGTGTGTGTGTGTGTGTGTGTGTGTGTGCGTGCGTGCGTGCGTGCGTGCGTGCGTGCGTGCGTGCGTGCGTGCGTGCGTGCGTGCGTGCGTGCGTGCGTGCGTGCGTGCGTGCGTGCGTGCGTGCGTGTGTGTGTGCGTGTGTGTGTGTGTGTGTGGGCGCGCGTGCGCGTGTATGTGTGTGTTTGTGTGTGTGTGTGTGTGTGTGTGTGTGCGTGTGCGTGTGCGGTGTGCGGTGTGCGGTGTGCGTGCGTGTGTGTGTGATAACTCAAAGAATAGTAATGGGATACTTTCCAAATTTGGCAGTTAAGATTGTCAACATTTTAGGTGACACATTAAATTTGGTGAATGTGGTACCACCAGAAGAGACATAATGAATAAAAGAAAAAAAATTTCGAAAAAAAAAATTTATTGCATTTCTGGACGAGTCTCGACGAATTATAATGAAAAAACAGAACTTTATGAAAAAAATCTGTCCGCATGTTTGTAGTATCGCGATAGCAGCCACAGTTTTTGAGATAAAGCTTTCAAATTTGGTACACTTGTTCTAAACGCCAAAGGCAATAAAAAAATTGGCCAGCTGAAAGGGAGCTCACTTTTTTGTATTTTACCTTACAAAAAAATATATTCTTGATGAAAGAGTATAAATCATGTATACTATATCAAGCGATTAAAATATATTTTCCAAGTACTTAACTAAAGCTGATGTAAACTGAAACATTTTACACATTTGGCCTCATAAAATGGGGTTAGGATAAATTTAACAGTTTGACGTTTGAAAGGTCTAATTTAGTTACAAAAATGTCAATGTCAACAACAAAAAAGTAATAAAATATATGACATGAATAATTATTGAAAGTATCGAATAACGCTGATAATTAAGTATTTAAAAATTTTAATGAAACGTTTCAAGGTACGATATTAAAATTTAATTGAGGTAAGTGAATAATTAAATAGAACGATTTTTTTTAGATCAGGATGATATATACTGGTATAAGAAAGTTATGTGCTGGCCACATCAGATATTTTATACAAAAAAATTTACAATTTTGTTAGACAATTGTTTTGCCTAAATCATCGTAATCTACATTTCCATGGGTACTAAACATGATTTTGATATCAAAATAGCCTTTTTGGCGGCCGCCAACTGTTAAACTGCAAATTTTAAAATTCCGAAATTTGTAAGAAAAGCTTTTTCCATGTGTAAAAGTATAACACCGCCTACATTTCTGAGGGTGCTAAATATGATTTTGACATCAAAATTACCTCTTTGGCAGATGCCAACTGTCAAACTGCCAATTGCAACCAATTGCTAAATTTCAAAATTTCAAAAAAAAGTATTTGCAAAACTATCACTACCTACGTTTTGAGGGTGCTCAACATGACTTTGACGGTTATTGTCAAAGTACTATTGACATCTACAAATATATATATATAATTACGATAACCAAATCATATTTATTGCTTTCGAAAGAGAGATTAATGAAAGTTTTTTGCATGCCACTCAAACTATTTATCTAGAATTTTGAATGAGAGCATAGGCAGTTTGACAGTTGGTAGCTGCCAAAAAGGCAATTTTGATGTCAAAATTATATTTAGCACCCTCGAAAACGTTGGTAATGATATAGTTTTACACGTAGAAGAAGCTTTTCTTACAAATTTTGGAATTTTACAATTTGCGGTTTGACAGTTGGCAGCTGCCAAAAAGGCTATTTTGATGTCAAAATCATGTTAGTACCCATGGAAACGTAGATTACGATGATTTAAGTAAAAAAAATTGTCTAATTAAAAAATATAGTTTGTATAAATTTTACTAATGGTCTAGAAGGAATCTGGGGAGGCTGCCCATTTTTGTTACTTTTTTTCAAAACTTCTTCAATAAGTACTGATAGTCATGCTCTCAAATATTGATTGAGTTCTATGTTCTAATACTGAGATATGGTACAACCTAAATCCATCAGCCGCCACTGTACAATACTTATAATTTTTTTGCTTCGTAAAATAAAATAATAAAACTCATATCTAGTCGTATTTTTAATAAAGAAAAATGGACTCATGTTAATTTTATGTAAAAATATAAGTGTAAAATTTGCCTCCGCTGCGCATCGTGTATAAAGTATATGCAAATATGAGCTTTACTGTCATCTACATTCGACTGCAATAAGTTCCATCCCAAGTAGCAACATTGCGACAGCATAGAAATTAACGTTGTATTAGGGTTAGAAAATCGTCACCCACCACATTTGATCGACTAGACGACGTTGCTTTATCAGTTGTTTGTGATTAAAGTATAAAGTAGACACGTTTTAACAACGCCGGAACAATTTCAATATGTGACTGACTGTGATACAGGTTTTGGGTTTATTATTGACGTTGCGGAAACATCGTCATAAAACTAAGTTATCAACATATAAATTAGAGCCATTCTTTAATGTTTCGTAGAAACAAAAAACATACTTTAAAACTTTGGTGTACAAACTTGGTTTACCGCGTAACTTTAAATGACGTTGTTGTTCGTCACTGTCAATCACATGCCGATATTGTAACGACCCTGATTTGCGACGTCGATATTATATGGTACAAACTATTGAAAATATTATGTCGTTCAACATTTAAATAAAAGAGTTCGTATAAGAATCTAGTTAATTTTAACATTTACAACACGTTAACCAGAAATGTAGTAGTTAGTTGTTTACGAATTTTTGATATCTTTATAAAGCATTGTTGGTCAATAAATTTAATTAATCATTATCATCTTTTAAAAACATACATTTACTTAAGTTAAGATCTTTAAAACATGTTAAAAATATTATGTTCGTTTAAGAGACGAAAAATTTCACTTAAGAAATAAGTTAATTGTAACGTTTAAAAAACGTTCATTAGGTGCTTAGTAGCTATATTCAACTAGTTTTTGACGTTTTTATAACGTTTCGTTGGTTAATGGATTTAATTAATTAGTATATTATTTTTTTTTAAATTAATGTCTCTAGAATGCACGTTAACCGCAATCACTGATATTATACAAACCGTCGAAAATATTATGTCGTTCAACATTTAAATAACGAAAAAAATGCTCATAAGAATCAAGTTAATTTTAATGTTTACAACACGTCGACCAGAAATCCCGTAATTATTTTTTTTGGATTTTTTTTTATATTTTCATGAAGTTTCAATCGTTAATGAATATAACTAACTAATATCTCGCTTTAAAAACGTATATCATATTTATTTAAATTAAAGTCATTAAAATATGTTGGAAATATTATGTGCGTTCAACGTTTAAGTGACGAAAAATTCGACTTAAAAATCAAACTAATTGTGATGTTTAAAAAACGCCCACCAGGTACGTGACCGTTATTTTCAACTAATATTTGACGTTTTTATGACGTTTAATTGATGAATTTGTGTAAAGTAGTGTCACGTTTTAATAAAGTATATAATATTTAATGAAATTATTATTACATGTTAAAAAGACGTATATTCCACGTTAACCAATCACTTATATTATGCAAACCGTAATGTCGTTCAACGTTTAAGCAAAAAAATCACATAAGAATCAACTTAACTGTAACGTTTAAAAAACGTTGACCATCAATGCAGTAGTTATTTTTCAACATATTTTTGATGTTTTTATGACGTTTATTCGGTTCAGGAAATTAACTAATTATTAATTATCACGTTTTAATAATATTTTGTATTTATAAATAAATTAATGTCTTTAAAATACGTAAATTCCACGTTAATCCACCATACACAATATACAAATCATTGAAATTATTATATTATTCAACGTTTAAGCAGAGGACAAATATTACGTAAAAATTGAGTTCATTTTTACGTTTAAAAAACGTTAGATAAGGAACTCATAGTTGTTGTTTAGTAAGTATCTAATGTTTCTCCAGCATTTAATTGACCTGTGGAAGTCAGTTTAAGAATTCATGTTTTTTAACGTATGAAAACAAGCTTATGGTAGAAACAGTGGTTATATAAATGTGTTATTACTGTTGGTTTAATCCAGTTTGACAAATAATGTTAATTTTTTCAACGGGAAACGTTTATTCAACCATGACAACGTAATATATGTTTATTCAACCAATACGTTCACTGGGGTGAGATCGCAATGGTGAGCATCGAATTTGGGCAACAACCTCAATAGGTATATTCTTATAAGAAAAAAAAACTTATACAGGGTGGGGCAATAGTGCATCCGACTTTGATAACTCGAGTTCTATGATAGCTAGAAACTTGATTTAAAAACATAAGTAAACTAGAGAGTCTATAACCGTAAATTGTTTTCGAATATACAGGGTGAGCCAAGACGATTCTACGGGGGGGGTCAAGTAACATTTTTTTTATGAAATGCCATGTAGGAAAGGGGGGCAAGATGACGAACGCAAGTTTCTAAAATCGTCTCCAGCCTTATTTTTTGGAAATAATGGATGGCGTTCTGTTTCTTGATTCAACTAACCCTTTACTTTAACCCTGTGAAATTGAAAAAAATTAGGGTTCTAATTAAATATTGAAAATTTAGGTGGATTTGAAAATTGTAAATTTCGTCATCTTACCCGCTTCTGAGGGTAAGACGACGAATGGGGGTGGGTAGGATGACGAACTCACATTTTTATGATTAATTTATTTATTATTCACAGATAAAATTTTCAGTGACTTAAAACAGCAATAGTTAAAATGTAGGAAAATCCTACCACCTTTCTCAAATAACATAAACCTCATATTTCTATTAAACTGAATTTCAAAAAAATATATATAAAATTGCACAAAATATTAGAGTGCTTATGAGCTAAATCATGCTCTACATACAAAAATCGCATTTCCACGGACAGTGTTTGGCTTCATTTTCATCCCACCCACTACACGCAGCATGAGCCCAAAGCTTACAGTTGACACACTGATACCACAATTCATTTTTACACCACAAATTATTCAGTCTTGTTCTTCCTCGTTTTCAGTATCCATATCATCATCAGTGTTTACGTATTGCACTTCAATTGAATCTGAATCGTCAGATGAGAAGAATACTTGACGCACTGTTTTTTTCTTTTCTTGTTGAGCTACTTTTTTCATTTTTTGTGTTTTGGTTTTTTTATCTTTATTCATCAGCCTCTGTTTACGCTTCTCTTCCTTTTCATCCTTTTCCATTCTTCTCTCCACCAAAGCTTCTTTTACTGGTGTGCTCGTAAGATACATGGAAGGTAAGGTAATCTTGGTCTTCTTGATGTGTTTGTTCGAGCTGTTGGCAGTGGTGGTAAGCCTGATGAAGTCGGTTGAGGCTCAGCAGATGTTGAAACAGTCACAACCAGTTCACTAGGTGTGTCTGTTGACGTAATTGCTTAAGAGTCAGCAGACGTTAAAACAGTGATATTTTCAACCAATTCACTAGGTATGTCTGTTGACCTAATTACTTGAGGCTCAGCAGACGTTGGAAAAGCATCGCTTTCAACCGTTTCAATAGGCATATCTGTGGTTTGAGCAGACGCAAAATCTACTTCATTAAATATGGCTTGGTTGAAAGGCTCAATTCCTGTAGCTTCAAAGGCTTTTATAGCCGTTCTTGCATTGGCTACCTGAAAATATGCTTTCCCGGCTATGCTAGCTAACTCCCTAATTGATATGGTACAGCCGGGGTTGTTGACCATAAAATCATCACAACATGAATTATATGCATTTTTCAATATCTATAAAAGGCCACATCTAATGGTTGTAGTTTATGGCTAGTATGAGCTGGTAACCCAAGCAAAAAAATGAAGTTATCTCTACAGTACTGAATTGCCTCCAAGGTTACATGTGAAGCATGGTTATCCATAATCATGAGAACAGGGTTGTCTTTCCTGGGATGAGCAAATTTTGCAAAGTGATGCAAATAATTTATAAATTTTTCAGCAGTCATCCAACCAGACTCATGTGCCACTCCTTCTGAACCTGGAGTTGCGCCAACCATAAATGAAAGATTCATCCTCTTGAAAGAAGATGAAATGAAGAAAGGAGGAACAAAATTTCCAGCAGCACTTATGGTGCACACGCTAGTGTGCACCATAAGTGGTACCTCGTTCAGCAGATTTCAACTTTATTACTCTACGATTTCCGATCGGTGAAATCACCTTTAGAGTCCTCGTTGGTACTGTTGAAAATCCTGTTTCATCTGCATTATATATGTTTGCAGCTTGAAAAGAATGTGCGATTCTCAAATCCTTTAATACATCAAAGAATTTGCCAACATTGATTTTGTTGAACGCCATTAATCGTGCAACTGAAGTTGCTTCAGGCTTCCTCAGTGTGCGTTTGCTTTCTTTCATAAATGCTTCAATGAAATCTCTCCCAGCAGCTCTCTTCTCTTTGTTGAATTTGTGGGTAATGCCTTTACTTTCAGCAAAATCAAAACATAAACGGCCGAACTGAGATTTTGTAAGCCCAAGGGCTCTTCTATCAATATCAACTATGTATTGCTTAAGCTCTTCTATCTGTCCGGTTGAGAAGGTTTTTTTTATACCTCCCTGCATTTACGGGGAATTCATGTTCCTCAAGCTCTCTGGTGCGATCCCCTTTCTTCAAATATCTCCTTAAAGTAGGCTCCGGTATGTCGTATTTCTTTGCAGCAGCATTAACACTAGAACGATTAGTCACCACCTCCGAGATGGCTTTCTTCATATTTTCCTTGTCCCAACTTTACCTGTTCGATTTTCTGACGTAGTTTCGAGGCATTTCACGCAGCGATTAGGCAATTGAACCTGTGGCAAAAAATAAGAATGTCATTAGACAAATTGCAATCCAAAAATAAATTAGAATTAGAACCCATGAATTTTTTATGAAAACAATGAACTTAATTCTGTATGTTAGAACTATTTAATAAAATACCCTGGGGTAAGACGACGAATTCGTCATCTTGTCCCCATTAACATTCGTCATCTTACCCCTAACCGCCATTTTGATATTAAATTTTTTCCCAAAACATGTGCTCATCAGAAAACAACTTAAAGAGACATGAGTGTATCAAGCAAGAAGCGTACTTTAAGATTACCATACTGAAAGATTAATTGTACTTACTCCTGGTACGCTAATCCTTACGAGATGATCCAAAAATATTACATCAAGCGTATACGAACACACTCTTTCCTCACTAACAGACAAACTAACTAATAGAAGCCAATGGCTATCCGTGAGTCAAATGGACGGCCACTAGGTGTCTCTGGTGACGCGGCAACGGACCTGCGATCTGTTCAGCAGTGCACAAAATAACAGATTCGTCATCTTACCCACTTCGTCATCTTACCCCCCTTTCCCCATATCAGAATATTTTTTGAAACCTCTTTGACTAATTGACCCTGTAGAATCGTCTTGCACACTCTGTATATTCGAAAATAATTTCCGGTTATAGACTTTTTGTCTAGTTTATTCACGTTTTTAATTAAAGTTGACATATCGAAGTCGGACGCATTATTGCCCCACCCTGTATAGTATATACAATACCACATACACACATACATTTAAAAATATAAGCATCCTTACGTACGCAAGATAGTAAATAACAAAAAACAAACTATGAATATGTTGTTATATTTAAAGCTAAAGACTTCGTTACTCTAAAGATAAAAGCGGGTTGATTTTGTTTATTTTGTTTCATTGGAAACGAGTTTAATAGATAAACGGATAAAATTCGTGAATCTATTTTTTTTGTATAAGCTTACCACGTTGTTGGAGTCGGCTGAGTGTCTCAGAGGCCTCTGACTGTCCACTCTCCTGTTTTCCATTGGTAGGTGAGATTCACTGGCTTTAATGCCGACGGTCGGTAAAAATAGGTTTTAAACGTTCACAAAGTACACAAATCTCTATTAATCTAACTGTGGCAGCGTTCTGTCTATCCGCGCCATTTTTTTCGTTCTCTCTCTTTTTCTTCTACGCTGACGCCATGGGTGTGCTTAATTAATTAGACTCACTGAATATAGAAAACTAGCAAAACAGGCTAATAGTATAGGAAGTGCTCTAATTAATAGGTAACGACGGCGCAAAGCCAATGGCTATTTAAACTAAATTACTAACTTACAAAAAAAACACCATGTGATTAAATTAATCCCAAACATTCCCCTTACTTAAAATAACAAATATTTTATCAAGTTGCTAGAACTAAACTAACCTAAATAAACTCATTCGTCAGGTAGCGGACACAGTTTTACTACTGGTCGCTTGAAAATGCCTCTACTTGTCCGCACGTTCGCCACCCGTACTATACCATCGGCTTCGGGGAATTTTCAGTTACGCGGCCTAAATGCTATTGTAAAGGCGGTAAGTAATCAGAGTTTATTACCACTAAACATTCCAGGAGAAATGGATTTATCTTTATTCAACCATTTTTCCCTTTGTTGCAAAGTATGCAGGTATTTGGATTGCCATCTGATTCAAAAGCTATGCTGCATTCTTTGAAATAATTGCCAACGATAAAGACGTGACAAAGAGATATCAGTAACGTCAGTATCAGGTACCGCTTTTAAAGTAAGAAAGTGGCCCGGTGTAAGGGCAGACAACTCATTTGGATCCGTACTCATAGCAGTCAAGGGTCGAGAGTTGAGAATAGCTTCCACCTGTACCAGAACAGTATATAACTCTTCATAAGTTAGAATATGCTCCCCTATGACTCTTATTAAATGAGTTTTCACAGAACGAACCCCACTTTCCCATAATCCACCCATATGAGGGGCAGAGGGAGGATTAAAATGGCAATCTATCGCTTCTTGAGAAGATGCTAATTTCATATAATTAGAAAGTTCTTTGTGAGCTCTCACAAAGTTGGAGCCACAATCACTGTAGATTTTGTTGCAGCGACCACGCCTAGCGACGAATCTGCGAATAGCAGCTAAACAGACCTTGGCGGACAAATCCGACGCGAGTTCCAGGTGCAAAGCCTTTGTAGCCATACAGACAAACAAACAAAGATATGCCTTTTGTACTCTTGTACTCTAGTTCCCCGAATCCTATCCACTGTTATCATGATCGGACCCGCGTAATCTAAACCCACTGATAAGAAAGGTTTAAATTGAGCCACACTAACCGCGGGTAACATTCCCATAGAAGGTTGGGGGGCCAACACTTGATACATTTTGAAAACACATTTTTAAAGCCCGTTTAGGGGGATAATATCCAGAATTGTTGTGCCAAAATTGACTGTACGTTCGGGGTCCCGCATGTAAATATTTAAGATGAACATTTTCTATAAGAAGAGACGTTAAACGACAAGAACGCGGTAATAATACCGGGTGTTTCTTATCGAAACTTAACTGGGAATGATGCATACCGCCTACGCCTAGAATTTCCTGTTCATCAAAAAATGCATTTAATTTTCTAAAGGGTTTTGTGGACAATAGTCCTTTTTTTAACCTAGCAATGTCTGGACTAAAAAATAAGTGCTCTGTATGCCGGATTAAAACAAAAATTGCATTATGTAACTCACAGCTCATGAAATTAATTCGAACACGCTGAGCCGGATTTTAAATGTTATGAATGAAATGCAAAACGTAAGCTACTACCCGTTTTAGAGTTTCTAAGCTACTATGTTTTTCTAAAAACTGGCTAAGAATATCTAACTCCACTACAGTAGCAATTAGAGTAACTTTGCGTTCCTCCACGAATGCCCATAGGGCATGGTTCACTAAGTTTTGCTTGGATATGCGCAACACGATTACTAACAAAAGTCTGCCACCTATGTGGAGACGATTTTATCCAAGAAATTACTACCATAGAGTACCACCAAACGTAGACTCCATCAAACTTTGTCACGATACGATGAAATACCAACCGATAATAGATCAGTTAATAACACGGCTGCGCAAAGCTCAAGTCTAAGGATAGTAATCTGTTTAAGTGGAGCAGCGACGCGAGACTTGGCACAAAGAAACAATACAGAGACGTTAGCGTCCGAGTCAAAAACACAAATATAGATGCAAGCTTCGTAAGCTTTAAGGCTAGCATCGCAGAACCCGTAAATTTCACATCGTACATACTTGCCAACGATTGTCTGGGCAAATGTAATTCAGAAAGCAGCGATAGTTCCGAACGATATTGTTGTCAAGCTCTCAAATTATCCGAGGGTGGAACGTCGTCCCACCCCAAACCACAAGCGTTGTATTAAATACTTAGTAAAAAATGTAACTGACGCCAAAATTCCTAAAGGGTCGAAAACTCTAGCTAAGTCCGATAGAATGTTGCGCTTGGTACAAGATCTCTCGAGGGATTGCACCTTAAATGAAAATGTATCCGTTAAAGGATCCCATCTCAAACCCAATATCTTTAAACTCTCATCCTTGTCAAAGGCTAGATAATTGAAAATTAAATGAGAAGAAGACAACTTCGACAGCAGAGAAGATTCGTTGCTTGCCCACTTTCGCAGCTCGATTCCACCCTCCTGCAACAACTTAATTAACTGGTTTTTTAATAGACAAGCCTCCTCGAGAGTATCCCCACCAGTAACTATGTCATCTATATAAGTGTCTACTTTTAACGCGTTTGCAGCCAACGAAAATCTACTAGCGCCGTGCTCTACCAACAGTAGGAACACTCGTATTGCTAAATAGAGTGCACAGCTTAACCCGTAAGTTACAGTTAATAATTTGAAATCTTGTATTTCCTCAATGGGAGAAAATCTCTAAACTATGCGTTGATAATCTGCCTGTTGCGGGTTTACTAAGATTTGCCTATACATTTGCTTAATATCGTCGATAAACACAAATTTATGCAACCTAAAATTTAACAATATTGTAAAAATATCCCTTTGTAATTTAAACTATCGTTTAATTAAAAACCATTGGAAGCTTTCATGGAAGTATGAAACACTACGCGCAATTTCGTGTAAGGGCTCTCAGGTCTAAGAATACTATGATGAGGTATGTAAAATGTATTTTATAATACGATTTTACCGGAAATTTCAGAGTAAAGAAGAGCTGCTAAGTTCTCCTGATAAACATCTACAAGTCGACGCAGTTCAACTACACTTTCTGACGAAATTTTAGAAGCATTTTCTAATTCCGAAAAATAGGCATTATATAGCTAATAAACGCTTATTCGAGTATCTTTTTGCCAGGTTATCATAAACAACCTGATGCTATCATTGGCAAATATTGACCTGTACTAAGGGGTTGCCCCTTTAGTGAGAACAATAAATAATTAAACTTTTCTATTAGTCTATTAGTTCATTATGATGAACTAAAACGTGATCAATTTGTAAAAAGGAGGGAAAAGCTTTGATATATCTCCTGAAATTTTTGCCAGTTCAATCTTAGGAAGATTAAAGTGGCTAGGCACAACTACAGAGGCATTATGCACCGATTTTTCTTTCTCATTATCATCAAAAATATCTGAATATGAATCTATTATATCATAAAGTGTTTTTCGAATTTCTCTAAAATCTTATATTCATCAATGATGAATCATCATTTAAATCTGAAGCTCTGTCAACCGCTAAGATACTCAGAATACCATTATAGTTTTTATCGAACTCACTTTATATTTTCTAACTGTGAAAATCTAGCTTTAAAAGCACTATGATATCGCTTATCAGTTGAAGCTCGATGAGAAATTTGATGAATTTCACTTATCCCATTAATTTCCGATGTCTGAAATGCCCTGTACTTCTTAAGTTTATCTGCACTTGCCATGGTATATTGTTTAATAAACAAATTTAATAGAAAGTAAGAAAAACCTAGCTAAGTTGTATTTTCTCGTGAACAAATCAATCAGTCCTAACCCTTGACGTCATGAATTACGTGGCCAAAAAGTGGCACTAAATAAGACCCAGAGATCCCAAAAACCGTCCCTGTTAGTGGCTCTAAAATCACTAATTCTACCTGCACCTAGGATATTAATATTGTACTATTTACTATTTATCAGGTAAAAATAAGTAAACTAAATTTCTAAACAAATCTATGTCAGTCTACACATACATAGAATAACTGGGGGAAATTTAACTTCGCGGAATCTACTAGATACCTATGATAAACATACAAAAAATGGATTCAAAATCGCAATACTACTATCAAACCATATTTATTTGCCTGCGTTAACCACCGGCAGAAATACGTATCTAATTTTGTACGTTTTTTAACCTGCAGGATAATTATTAATTACGACTAATCAGTTTTAAACCCTTCAAGCTACTCTACAATCAACGTCAACAAAACTCTGTGCAATATTAATATTAATCTTGAACGTGCACATCTAAACTTCAGCCACGAGAATAGGGTTACAATTCATGTGACTCAGCTTTTCTAACACGTGGTGTAGAGAACAGTGAGTGTGGGTACAATTTCTTCTGTAGAACTCTGACAACTACTCCGTGATTGGCCAATGATTCAACTACTGAACTACAAAAAAGGTGATTACCGAAATTGACTATCTACACCGGTTTACCTATTAATTTATCAATCCTGCTCGAATATGACCAAAATGTTGCATCTAAAGCTAAAGACTTCGTTACTCTACAGATAAAGCGGACTGTTTTTGTTTATTTTGTTTCATTAGGAAAGAGTTTAATAGATAAACGGATAAACATGAATCTAGTTTTTTTGTTTAAGCTTACCACGTTGTTGGAGTTGGCTGAGTGTCTCACTCTCAGAGGCCTCTGATCGTCAACTTTCCTGTTTTCCACTGGTAGGTGAGATGTACTGGCTTTAATGCTAACGGCATGCGGCAGGTAAAAATAGGTTTTAAACGTTCACAAAATGCACAAATTTCTATTAATCTAACACTGGCAGCGTTCTGTCTATCCGCGCCATTTTTTCGTTCTTTCTCTCTTTCTTCTACGCCGACGTCGTGGGTGTGCTTAATTAACTAGACCTACTGAATATACAAAACTAGTAAAATAGGCTAGAAGTATAGTGGGTGCTCTAATTAATAGGTAACCACGGCGCAAAGCCAATGGCTACTAAAACCAAATTACTAACACAAAAAAAACATCGTGAGATTAAATTAATCTCAAACATATGTATACCTTATAAAATCAAAAACAAATCAAAAAATTAAAGATGAAAATCTGATAACTTCAGAAGAATAACAGTTCTTATCGATAAGTAATTTTTTTTGAAAATGAAGTTATTTTGAGATTTTTTATGCTGGTGAGCAAAGCACTGATTAGAAACTTTTATGATAACATGTAGTCGAATGTTGATCAGGAATAAGGTTGCCTCTAAATCTAGTATGGTTAATTTGATTTTTTGAAATATGTAACATGTAAACAAAACAACTAGTTCATAAATATATGTATTCGCTACTGTCAAGTTTTTTAACTCTTTGAATATTGTTCCACATGATTCTCGTTTTGGTAGACCTCACAGTATACTTATGTAAAATAAAAACGCTTAGATAATGACTACTTATAACCCAATTAATGATGCCATATCGTATTTGAGAACGGAAGTTTACCTAATATAAACTAAGGGTTTTAACGTAATTAAAAATTGGTCTTCGTTTCCTCTTAGGTCATTATACAGAAAATAGAACATAAAACGCTCCTTTCATTTCACGTTTACTAACAATGGGATGCCTAGTAACAGTACTTCTTCAACATCCATATTATTTTAACTTTGTAGTTTATAAAAATGTTATACTTGTTTAATGTGTGACCGCCACTGAATTGAATTTACTCCCTGCAAAATTACCTCAACTACACAAGTGCAGAAATGTATGCCAAGAATATATCAAGAGTATCGGATAGGAATTCCAGCAAGAGACTGTATCTCGGATACAGTATCTAGCATACAGTATCCTCGTGTAAAAGTAGCCATACTGAAATTTAGTATCACGATACTGTATGCGGAAAGTCGCCTGTATAAAAGGCACCATAAGAAGCAATGTAAAAGGTGTATGCGAGATACCAGGATCAGGCATATAGTATCCTCGTGTAAAAATAGGCTTAATCGCGTTGAACGTGACCCCAAATAGTGAGAATTCAGAATTCGACGACGACGCTGTTCAGCCGAATGTCTGGTAGCATCTTGGAGTCTTTATCGCGCTAAGATAAGCCTCCTGGTGTTGGTAATCATTTTACCGTCCTGCCACGCCGTCATCGGAGTCCAGTGATTATTTATTACTCCTCCCCCGTAAAGTAATTTCACCGATGCATATAATATGTAAATAGGATTCATTAACTTTGTACACTTAGTTTAATTGTTGGAATATTCGAGAATTTCATTTTATGTTTATTCGACTTTATGTTTTGATAAATGTTATTATTATAAAATAAATTAATATTTATACTTTGTGCTTTCTTATTTACAAGTAATATGAATTCTGAATTAATTCCTCAAATTAGCTACTCGGAAGCAAACACCGTTACACAGAATGTACAACATATACCGTATAGATATATAGTATTGGAAAAGTTTAATTTGAGTGCCTGTTTGTGTGTGTGATAAAAATAGCAAAGTCATGCATGGGAGAGAAAGAGTATTATATATCAATGTTGCCTCATTGTACGTTGTCTTTGCGAAGTAACGAGGCCACGCCCTATCATATCCCTTCTTTTCACACACAGTTTATTGTACAGATATCAAGTGTTTAGAAAAATTCTAGCGATTTGTAAATATTCTCTTTATCTAAAACTAATAAGAAAAACAAAGACAGAGATAGTAAATTGGCCACTCGGGGTAAATTCTCCTAAAGCCCCCAAAACCACGAAGTTGCGAGCGGAGAAAGTACTGCCAATAATTTATTCATCTTTAAGTGATGCGCTGCGATGGCCCGCCCTTCATCAGATCAGGTAGCCGATGACACTGTTGGTAATGTTTTCGTTAGAAATTTTCAAAATGTTGTGGGGTATAGTTATTATTTCTGTAAATCACTACGTATCCCTGTTTGTTTCGAGAATTTCTAGTTATTTGATGCATAATTGTTTTTAAAATGCATCAAAAAAACTCAGTGGCAATTCTTTGACAAATTTTTGGCCATTTGGCGTGAAAGTAAACTGGTATTCTGCTATTAAATAAAAATAAATTCACAAATATTCTAACGAAAATAAAATAAAAAATTCTAAAATGAAATAGATTTAAAAAATCGTATTAAAAATTAAACAAAACATTTTTTTTCTAAATGTTACTTTATAAGGGGCTCAAAAATGTCGCCCTGTTGTGCCTGGCAATACCCTAATCGGTGATAATATTCGTTCCTGACATTTAAAAGCATGTCAGGAGTCACAAAATGTTCTTGATGAAATTTTCGTTTTCATTAGCCTTTTCCATCATGGTTTCACAAAAATCCATTCGTTTCGTACGGTCTTCAGGAAAAATTTCTTGGGTAGTCATAATTTTGTAGCAGTGGTACTTTTTTTTCAGAATATTCCGCACTGTTCGCTCTTGTACACCAACTTCTTGCGAGATTTGATATTTGTCTACTCGAACAAGGTGCATTTACCTCGGCGAAACTACAGACATTAATTTCCCGCCTTTCCCGATCTTCCCTTAAGTAAACTGTAGGCTCGTCTTCGTCATTTAAATGACTATATTTTCAGCAATTTGTCGCACATCCCACAGACTCAAACTTATGAATGATGTTTAATACAGATTGAATCATCGGGGCAGGACAGTTTTCAAATGTAAAAATGAAACGGCCGATAACTCCCTCAGCAGTATTACCGCCGTAATACCACTTGATTATTTGCGCTTTTTCTTCAGTTGTATAAACATACATTTTTAAGTTATGGAGAAATGCCAGTTTAACTTACCACGCTAACGGCTGACACAATAAAAAAAGAAATGAGACAACCACGTGATCACAAAATTGTTTATTGCAGTGTTGCCAGATTGTGAAAGTGTGATTATCAGAAAGTAACAATGAATTTAACAGATTTTAGGAAAAATTACCAGATACCTCAAATAATATGCCAATATTCAAAAACTTTATTATAAAAAATAAATAAACAAAAGTAAAACAATTTAAAAACAAATTAAGTTCCTCTTCTTGGTAAAAGTTAAAATATATTTTAACTTTTACCAAGAAGAGGAACTTAATTTGTTTTTAAATTATTTCATTGCCCCGAAAGGGTATTTCCACTATATAATTTCAATTATTCTGTTTTCTGAAGCCATTAATGTTTATTACATTGGGGTTTACAAGTTTTCTTACTGTGGATTCTTTAAATGTCCTGGCTACCCTGATGACGCTAGGCAAGCAGAAACACGTGTCGGTAGATATTTTAAAGTTTTTTAAAGTGAGTGTTAACTGGTAAGTACCTTGTGTTTTATTTATTTTTGGTTTTACTGGACAGAATAGTTGAAATTAAAAATAACATTATTGAGTCAATTGTATTGAACATAATGTGCATATTATCTTTTTTGTAATCCAAGTTTCATCGTTTTGGCAAATAGCCGGGAAAGTAATTGTTTAAAAGGATATATGTTATACTTATCTGTGATAAGATTTGTAAAAGTTAGTAAATAATAATTAATAAAAAATTTTTTCAGTTAATATTATTTTTCATTCCACTCTAAAAGTAAAACAGTTACAAGTTTATTGAATAAAAACTTTTCAAATAATAACAAGTTCGACTTCAGAAGTTATACTATCATCTTCATTTTCGTTTATATTTTTGTATAACATTATGGAATTTTATGATTCTTTCACGCATTCTGAACTTAATAAAATACCATTTATTATGTTCGTCATTAATTGATTTTTGGATATAGGTTTGATCTTTTTGGTTTTGATTAAATTACGTTAATTTTTGATAAAATGCATCCACATGTAGCACTGCGTGCAGTCTGCACTCATTGCAGAAAGAGGGGTAGAGCTCTTATTTTTCGTGCAGTGTAGCATTTATTTTATAATTATAAAATAAATGATAGTAGTTGCATGAACAAAATCTCGTATGCCGCCCTACTACTAACTAGATGTCGTCAAATGTTCATCGCACTTAGTAAAATGGAACAGTATTCATTGCATATTATGCACTTTACATGAAACGATTTTAGTTATTTCTCAAGGTGTAAATAATTTTATAAAAAAAGTGACGTTCCCAAAAAATTATCGTAGATTATGCCATTATTAGAGGCTCCATTAACAACTAACAGTTAAAATTCCAAATTGTATATTTTGTTAATTACCAGGCATCTGGCAACACTGTTGTTTGTTCTATCTACAATAAACATAGTGTAGGAAGGGAAGGGATCAGATGTGGAAGGGATACGATGATGCAGAAAAAGGCAACAGTGATACACAGTCTTTTTCTGTCGCATAGATGACTTTGCTATTTTTATCCTTTATGCACACACACAAAGCAGGCTAAGTAAACTTTTTCCAATACTATATATATATATATATATATATATATATATATATATATATATATATATATATATATATATATATATATATATATATATATATATATATATATATATATATATATATATATATATATATATATATATATATATATATATATATATATATATATATATATATATATATGTTATATAATATTTCAGACACCGTATAGTAACTTAGAATATATTCTAGACTATCCCAGGATATCATATTTCACTACGTGACTGATAACAAATTCCTGCTTATTTTATTGTTAACTGCTTAATTTGCATTTCCTTTGTTATAAGCTTGGGAATCATTGTTTATGCTGACCAAGTACAGCCTTCCAAGCTTATAAATTAAATTATTATCATTTGTTAACTCAGTTCTTATACTCACTTTTGACATGTTACATTAAATTATATTCAATTAAACTCATTGTATTTTTACCAAGACTCAACGTTGAGTCCATGTTAAATAAATAAATATTTTTTTAAAAACAAGTTTACGCAAACCGTAACATAACAATTGGCGCAGTCGGTAGGATCTGAAAACATTGCAGTTCGGGAGCCTAACTAGTCTTGTAACCTTCCAAGAGAACAAGGAGTCCATCTTCGAGAAGGTGCCTAACTAGTGGACAGGACCTACTAGAACAAGGAGAACTTCTTAGCTGCAGTGGTGGATCCCAATTCTTCAACAGAAAAGAACCTACTCCATGAAGCAAACTATAGAGTAAGAAATATCATAAGAATCATCTCGTACTATCATTTTAATTTTTTTTATCAAGCAACAAACAATTTTTATTATTATTTTATTTCACTTTTAATTTTTATTTTTATTTGGCTCTGACATTTCTAACTGTATTCACTCGCTACATATACGTGTGTAGAGGTGAGCAAGAAGTACAGTTCGATCTAAAGACCAAATTCGTTATATTTCACATATTAGTTGGCTGATATTTCTAACTGTATCCACTCGCTACATATACGTGTGTAGAGGTGAGCAAGAAGTACAGTTCGACTTAGAGACCAAACTAATTTTTATGTAAGTGCATAATTATTTCTATTATCCATTATTATTATTATTATTATCCCATTTACAATTATTCTACAAATAATAAAAACCGCATTACAAAGTTAATGCACCACTAAAACAAACAAACTTTAATAAGTGCATAATTTTAATTAAGAAATACTTTTAATATTTTTCCTTGATCACTTAAATTGATCAATTATTTTTTAAATAATTTCTAAATACTGAACAACAAAATGCCAGACGCAGTTACAGAACAAGTTGAACCTTACAAATTATCTGAAATTTTTTCCATAATACCGGAGTTCGATGGCAACCCCATCGCTCTACAAACCTTTCTTAATTCATGTATTTACGCCCACTCTATGGCTGTCAGAGATCAAAAGTTATTGTTAACCATACATATAAAAAATAAATTGCGTGGCAAAGCTGCCGAAATTGTAAACTCTCGTAACCCAGCTACATGGGCAGAAATTAAATTCTTATTAGTCTCATTTTGGCGACTCGAGAGATCTGACATCTCTCATTCAAGATTTACAGCGGATTCATCAAGTACATAACAAATCTACGTTAACATTTATAGCACGGTTACAAACGCATAATGCGAAAATGCATGCTGCAATTCAAAAACAACATTTTACTGCGGAGCAAAAACAAGCTCAAAGCGAACTAATTGAAACAATGACGCTAACTACTCTACTCACAGGTTTAGAACCAACTAGGCAAAATTATTCGTGCCGGAAATCCAAAAAAATATGTTTGACGCTATAAATCGTATTAAAAGAGAATTACAGCTATCTTATTTTGAAACTCAAAAATTCCCAAAAAATAACGTTGTCAAAAATCCAATTCAAAGTCAAGTAAGAAGGCCAAACATTAATTTTCAAAAATTCTGTTCATTTTGCAAAAGAAATGGGCACACTATAAACGAATGCCGAACAAGGCAACAACAACAATAACCTTCAACTTCTCAAAATTTCAATAGGCCAAATTTCCAAGGAAATTCAAACTATCAAAATTTTGCACAATCAAATAATTATCAAAGAACATTTCCACAAAACCAATATCCAAATCAATTTCAAAATCAACAACCGAGCTCTTCTCAACAGAATCGGACTTCACCCATAAGACCGAATCCTAATTATAATCCACAAAGACAATCTGTAATACAGCACAACCTCAATTTTAATCGCTTCAATAATCAACCAAAAACCCATCATTTAAATTGCGCAACTTACGATAACCAGTACACTGATCAATACGAAAATTATTCATTTGATAATCAAGTACAAAATGAAACTTGTAATTTTAACAATTTTCAACCTGAACAAAATGAGGAGAATTATACTGGTAATTCTCAGGACACTCACTATGAGAATTATACTGCTAATTCTCAGGATACTAACTATGGGAATTATACCGCTAATTCTCAGGATACTTACTATGAGGATTATATTGCTAATCCTCAGGATTTTTACCAAGGCTTAGACCATCCAACGAATCCTCCCAACCAAGATTCAGACCCAGTTGCGGATTTACAAACACAAATAAAAACCATGAACTTACAAGACGACTTGAACCCGTACTTAAACTTCCCAGAACAGACATTCATGTAAATTCATTACTATCTGTAAATTCAAAAAATCTTTATTATATAAAGGATATCACAAACAGATTTAAAATTTTAATAGACACCGGTGCAGGTATTTCTATTTTTAAACCTAAAACAGCCGAAAATTATCGGCAAAGATTTTCCGAAAATGTAATTATACAGGGTATAACGGACCAAAAGGTAAAAATAAGTGAATCAGCACTTATACCATTTACAGAAGGCAATCCACATAAAGTTTATGTTCATAATTTAGATATAGACTTTGATGGACTGTTAGGCGCGGATTTTTTAGAACACTACGAATGTCAGGTAGATATAAAAAATAAAAAACTAATAACGAACTTTAAAACTGTACCACTATTTAAGGTTACTGATGATTCGTGCGTACAATTACCTGTTAGTTGTAAAAATGTAACGCGAAATCAATGTCAAAAACCCCATCCAGAAAATCAAAATTTAGATAATACCAATAACCAAAATTTAATATCTATTGAGCCGCGTATAGAAAAGATTTTTAAACTTAAATGTAATTTACGAAATACTGATGCTATACTGTTAGCTCAGGAATCGGACAAAGTACGTTTGCCAAATGCTCTCGTCAAAATTGACAGTAATGGAGAATTTTTAACATCAGTTATAAATCCTAATGCAATACCTAAAATAATAGATCTTTCAAATCTTAAACTAGAACCCGTTGAGAAATTTAGAGAAATATTTAATTTGAATTCCCAAAATCTCAATTCCCAACAGACAGACAGACATTTCGAAATTAAAAAACAATTAAGCTTAGAACATCTTAACGACGAAGAGAGTTATTTAATTACCGAACTTTGCTTAAACTTTTCTGATAATTTCTACCTAGAAGGAGATAACTTGAGTTTTACGAACGAAATAAAACATTCGATTGACACAAATAATGCAAAGCCGGTTTTTACAAAATCATACCGGTATCCGCATATTCATAAAGAAGAAGTCAAAACACAAGTTTCTAAAATGTTAGACCAAGGTATCATTCGACCATCAATCTCGCCCTGGTCTTCTCCAGTTTGGATTGTCCCAAAAAAACTCGACGCGTCCGGAAAACAAAAATGGCGAGTCGTGGTAGACTATAGAAAATTAAACGAACTGACAGTTGACGACAAATATCCACTCCCAAATATTTCTGACTTACTAGATCAACTTGGCAAATGCCAGTATTTTACGACACTAGATTTGGCATCTGGTTTTCACCAGATCGAGATAAATACGGAAGACATTCAAAAGACTGCTTTCACCGTCGAAAATGGTCATTTTGAATTTGTGCGAATGCCATTCGGACTTAAAAATGCCCCATCAACATTTCAGAGAGTGATGGACAACATTTTGTTAGGTATCCAGAATGAACGCTGTTTGGTTTATATGGATGATATTATCATCTATTCACCAACCATTCACGAACATATCTCCCGTTTAACCGAAGTATTTCAACGTTTACGAAAAGCAAATCTAAAAATTCAACCGGATAAGTGCGAATTCTTACGCAAAGAAGTCGCCTATCTTGGTCACCTCATCACTAAAGATGGTGTAAAGCCAAACCCAATTAAAGTTGACGCTATTCAAAATTTTCCTCAGCCAAAAAATGCCAAAGAAATACAATCATTCTTAGGTTTAGCTGGTTATTATAGGAGATTCATTCCTAATTTCTCTAAGATATCCAAACCACTGACAAAATTACTACAAAAAGACATTCTTTTTAATTTCGACAATGACTGTACAAATTCCTTCGAAAATTTGAAACAAGCCTTAACAACCACATTGATTCTAATATATCCGAATTTTAACGATACTTTCATACTAACCACGGATGCTAGCGCATTCGCGATAGGTGCAGTGCTCTCGCAAGGCCCGATAGGCAAGGACCTACCTATTGCATATGCGTCCAGAACGTTATGCAGTGCCGAAACAAAGTACTCTACATTTGAACGTGAGCTCTTAGCAATAGTCTGGTCAGTTAAGCACTTTAGACCATATTTATTCGGCAGAAAATTCACGTTAGTTACTGACCACAGACCACTTACCTGGCTATTCTCTATAAAGGACCCAGGAAGCAGGCTAGCTCGTTGGCGCTTAAAACTGGAAGAATATGATTACGAAGTCATATACAAACCAGGTAAAATTAACAAAAATGCCGACGCGTTATCTAGAATCAAACTAAGCCATGTTAAAGATTGTGTTAACTTTCAAACATCTATTTTAGCCGCTAATTCGGATAACGAACAGAATTCCGACACCGAAGATTCCGATGATAAAATCACAGACGAACAATTTTTTCAAGAATTTAATACTTTCGTAAATTTGTACAAGACAAAATCGCTAATCGATTATTCTAAAATCAAATTTTCTAACAAACAATTATTAGACAAGGAAAACAAAAATATCATAACGTTCTTCCAACAACATAAACTGGAAGACTTTCACTATAAAATAATCGAGGATATTTTCGAAGAACATCCCAATTTTAGTAACGCTAAAATTAACATAGTTTCAAGTAAGACTGTCAGAAATCGAAAATATTTTATCATTCCATTACCTTTCGATCTAGAATCTGTCAACGAAACATTATTTTATACTTTATTCAAACATCAAAATGATCTCGATCTTTCATGTACGTATCACGTAGAAAATAATTTAGATTTACCTACATTGGAAATGTTATCATTTATCTTTGCGGAAAAAGACTTAAAACTAGTAATTTGCCAAAACATCGTCAAAACTCCAGATAATGACCAAATTCCTATTATTATTGACCAAAATCATACAGGTAAAAATAACTTACACCGTGGGATAAACGAAACAATTCGGAGAATAAAAGTAAAATATAATTGGCAAGGTTTAACCAAAGACATTGAAAACTACATAAAAAATTGCGAAACGTGTCAAAAGACAAAAGTCTGCCGCAAAAATCTCAGCAATCCTTTAGTTATTACAGAAACCCCACGAACGCCTTTTGAACGTATAAATATTGATATTTTCGAAACACCGAACAAAAACTACGCTTTAACCGTCCGAGATGAATTAACAAAATTCACTCAAGCATACGCCTTAAAGGACAAAACGGCGAAATCAGTTGTCAATACCTTATTGCTATATTTTCAATATTTTGGCACACCATTACGAGTACACTGTGACTATGGCCGTGAATTCGATAACAGCCTACTCAGAGACCTATGTACTCTATATGACATAAAACTGACATATTCTAGCGTAGGACATCCGCAATCGAACGGTTCACTCGAAAGATTCCACGCCACATTAGCGGAAATGATAAGGGTTCATAATACAGAAAACCCTAACGAACATCCACTCACTATACTGCCTTATGCTGTTATCTGTTACAACAACTCGTTCAATAAAACACACGGATTTACACCGTATGAGCTAATTTTCGGGCATACCTCAAACAGACCACCCGAAAAACTTTATAACCAAAAAAAACTTGATTATTAAATACATACGAGACCTTAATAATCGAATATCCCATTATTATAAACTTGCGCGCGAACGAACGCAATTACAAAAAAGAAAAAGCAAAAGTCCGCTTTGACAAAAAATATTCCCGAAAATCGACCCAATTCCCAAATTGGCAATAAAGTTTACGTCAAAGAATCACAAATCAAAGATAAACTACACAAGTTTAACGGTCCTTTCGAAATAATCGAAATTTTCCAAAATTCTGCTATTCTACTTAACCCAGACACTAATCAAACTAGTAAAGTAAATTTTGATCGAATGAAACCCTATTTTGAAAATTAACCTTTTTCAGGTTACTCCTGCTGTTCGGATCAGTAGCCCTAGCAGTTTCCCAATACAAAATTACACCAATAAATAACACCATTGGAATTTACTACCACGAAAAATCCGAAATAATTGTGACCAACGAGAAGTGGACACTATTAGTTCACAAGAATATATCCGAACTAAAGACAGTTTCTGACAAAAACGACAAAATCCTGGACACCATCCTAAACACCCTTGACCCTGCATATCATAACATGAATACTTTCATGAGCGAAGTTAAGACTCATCTTAGCCTTCTAAAACAAATTTCTAAATCTATTCAATCTAAGTTTGACGAGGTTTATCTTGATACAAAACGATACAAAAGAGGAATTATAAACGGAATCGGGACAGTATTTAAATCAATTACCGGAAATCTAGATGCTGAAGACGGTGAATACTATTCTGATTGTATTAATAAACTAAACAACGACGAGCATCAACTAGAAAACTTAATTAAAAATCAAATATCCGTAACAACATCGGTTATAAAAAATTTCAATTCAACTATTCAAAAATTACAAATTGACGAGGAAACGTTTAATAAAGATATCAAAGATATCGAAGATGCGATCTTACGTACCGAACATGATATGCAAATAGTTAAAACAAAACTAAAGTTTCTCGAAATATGTGAACAATTAATGGCAAACTATTTATACATCAAGAACCATTTAAACGATATTCTAAATTCAATAACTTTTGCAGGATTAAAAATCATTCATACCTCTATAATTACTCCTCAGGATTTAATAAGCTCTGCAAGAAATTTCACAAAATTTGCAAAGGAACAACTTGCCACTTCAAATAAAATTATCAAGAGTTACTCAGTACCTAGATATTATTGAACTGCAAGCTTTTCAAACAGATTCAAGTTTAATTTTTGCCTTAAAGATACCTTTAGTAGATCCTCAAACTTACACAACCTATCAATTATACCCTATCCCTATTTTGGATAATAGAACTGGTTTGCACCACATTCTGTCAACCACTCAAAAATATATCGCGAGAGATGATGATTCTTTAATGTTTATACCTATTCCGGACCTGAAAGAATGCAAACAACTCTATATTGGAACTAAATTATGCTCTAACTTGTTCGCTTATCCAATCGACACCAATGCAATTTGTGAAGCAAGACTGTTCAAACATCTCAATCGCCTACCCGAAAACTGTCAAACATCATTTATCATTAGTCAAGGATATAATGTTCAAAAACTCCAGGAGAACACATGGTTAATTATTAATGTAGAACCTCTACACGTTACTATCAGTTGCCCTAAGAGAAATTCAATAACGGAAATCATCATGAAGAACTCTATTATAAAATTACAACCTAGTTGTTACGCCTTTATCGGCATTACCAAGATTCAAGCCGAATCCAAGGAAATATTAGATGTCAAAGATAAAACCCATCCTATTCAAATTCCGTATGAATGCTGCAACAACTTTCCATACAAAAGTCAACTACCCAAATTAAAACCATTAAAATTAAACCACCTGAACACCGAAGACCTCGAAATTGCCAAACACAAATTAGACCAATATTCCAAAAATTTAGACGATCTTATCAACGAACCTTTTGTGACCAAACACATCTCATGGTTCACATATCTGACCATAACATTAATTATTGCCCTTATTCTTCTCTATGTATTTTGCAAATGCAGAAAAAGGAGTCGGACGCTGGCTCTTGTCAACCCATCTGGATCACCTCCACCTCCACCACGACCAAGTAAGGTCTCCAGGAGATTTTCCAGCATTCTACCTCCGAGGAAAAGACCCAGTATCCATGAAGAAGAAACCGAAGAAATCGCATTGACTTCAAAAGACTGTTAAATGTGTTTTTCTATCTGAACTTAATGCAAAAGACATTCAGTGAATGTTGTTTAATTTTTGTGCTGCATTTTAAATTTTGTCATTTTATTATTTTATCACCTTTTATATTATTTTATTATTTTATTATTTTATTTTCATTTTATAACCATTCTCAATGTTAACGCTTTGCTATTTTACACTATGTTAGATTTCATGCTTTTACACTGTTTTACATTTTTGTAAAAGTTGCTGTATAAACACCAACTTTTCTATAAGGGGGAAGTTGTTATATAATATTTCAGACACCGTATAGTAACTTAGAATATATTCTAGACTATTCCAGGATATCATATTTCACTACGTGACTGATAACAAATTCCTGCTAATTTTATTGTTAACTGCTTAATTTGCATTTCCTTTGTTATAAGCTTGGGAATCATTGTTTATGCTGACCAAGTACAGCCTTCCAAGCTTATAAATTAAATTATTATCATTTGTTAACTCAGTTCTTATACTCACTTTCGACATGTTACATTAAATTATATTCAATTCAATTCATTGTATTTTTACCAAGACTCAACGTTGAGTCCATGTTAAATAAATAAATATTTTTTAAAAACAAGTTTACGCAAACCGTAATCTAACATATATATATATATATATATATATATATATATATATATATATATATATATATATATATATATATATATATATATATATATATATATATATATATATATATATATATATATATATATATATATATATATATATATATATATATATATATATATGTATATATATATATATATATATATATATATATATATATATATATATATATATATATATATATATATATATATATTTACGGAGCTCGGTAGCGCAGTGGGTCAGAGCTTTAAGTGACAAACATAACTATAAAAGCAGGAGTAACCCAAGGTACCGTCCCATCTCCCGTTTTTTTTAACATGTACCTCTCCGATATCCCCACATATCCAAACACTAAGACAATACTGTACGCAGACGATACTACAATTTACGGACAATCATTACAAACTTACAAGATATGGAAAATAAAAATCAACAAGGAGAAAATCGAGACAATAACCTTAACAAGAATATTTACGAACATTAGGACTATAAACAAACTCAAAATTAATAACACGACAATAACAGAGAAAGACACAGTTAAATACTTAGGACTTACATTGGACAAACGTTTAAGATTTAAGCAACATATAACAGACTGTACCCTTTGATAAACAGACTGAGTATATTTACAACGGACAACAATCTTCTACTCTACAAAACGATACTAAGACCGACTATGACATACGCCTGTGATGCGTGGAATAATATTTCGGACACGCAGTACAAACGACACAAAACAAATTACTATGACTACTGACCAACTCTAACAGATACATACGCATAGAAGACCTTCACAGACTGGCAAACATTGACTACATACATCCATATATTTACGAGATTGCTTTCTCGTGTGTGTGTGTGTGTTGCGTGTGCGCGCGCACGTTTTCTTTTCAACTATGTAACCCCTGTCCGAACAGATTCAGCTTTGGTTTGGGGGTTGTCTAATTTATGTGGTGTGTTTTATGTTTATGTTTTTTTTATACCGGCATATATTCCAAAAAATTGAATATTACCAGTGTGTTAGCCGATACTACATTCTCTTCAGAAAGTGACCAACTATGATCTTCCTTTGACCTCCACATGACATTAATATGACTCCCGTATGTCCTTTGCGTTACCTTCAGACGGTCTGCGTGATCTCTACACGTGACCTTTAAACGAACTCTACGAGACTCTCAAATGACTCCTACGTGATCTTCAAGGAATCTTTATGTGGCATTACCGTGACTGCTACATGATTTTTAAACGACTTACCCACATAACCTTCACATGACTTCCGATTGATCTTTGGCCCACGATCTATGACCCAAAAGAGTTTAACCTCTTACCTCTTAAATTTGTACCTACAGAACCTTTGACCCCCTGAACTTTGATTTCTAACTGTGAACTCCATAATTTTTACTTAATCTTAACTCAAAGTTTAATCTATATATTTAAACTTCAAGTTCATTAAGCAACAGTAACAATAATAATGATTTAGTATCTAGTAGTAGCGGATTTAAAATTTGGCTAGGGGGGGGCAGAACAGTGTGTATTTAGGTGGATAATAGTGGTAATCCAAGCAGCAATTTTGCGACTTGTGACCCCACTTGCACAGAAATTAACATAGCATATAGGTGTAGAAAATCGTCATCATGTCACCCACGACCTCTGGTCGACTAGACGATGTCGCTTATCAGTTGTGACTAAAGTAAAAGAAACACGTTTTAACAACATCTGGCCGATTACTATTTGAATATGATAGATGTAAATTGAATTTTGTTCTGTTTGATTATTAATAATAATAATTAATAATAAACTAGAATATATGAACTGTAAACGTTGGTGTCTTGGGTTTATCATTGGTGTTGCAGACACGTCGTCATAAGACTAAATTATCAACGTATAGATTAGAGTCATTCTTTAACGTTTTATGGACGAGCATCGTAGTGTGATGTGTTCATGATAAAGAGGGTAGAGGAAGAGGAATAAGTAAAGCAAATAACATAAGCTATACATTTTTGTGTTATTCTATTATACTCGTGATTTTCTTCTCAATATTAAATGTTCAAATAAGCAGTCGTATATGGTGCATATTTTAGAAGGATTCATAGATAAACATGGCCGAGGTTACTTTACACAACTCCGTCATTTTTTCAAGGTCAGCTCGAGAACAAACATATATACTGTTGTCCACTATTGTGATGTTGACACGTAATGTGAAAAAAATGCGAATTTAGGAGATCTTGGTCAATCTAATTATACAACTATAAGTTTAAAACCACTAAGTAATCCTTACATTGTGTGTTTACAGTTAAATCACTCAATGAAAAAGTCAAACAAATTATTTTTTCTCAAAACTCAGTGTGAAGGCGCACTTGATTTTTCAGCATATCTGGTTCGCGTTGAAAAATTTTGGTACCACAAAGTTCTTATAATCTACTGAAATCATCACAATAAAACAAAATGATGTGAAGCTCTCTACTTTCTATCTCTATAAATTTAAGTGAAAACAGCTGAGGTGTTGATTGTAAACACAAGTGGTCCAAACGTCTAATAGTAATGTTTTTAGTTAGAAAAACATACTTTAAAATTTTGCCAATTTTGGTACAAAAAGTTTGTTCTCCGCGCAACGTTAAAACTAAGTCATCAGTCATCACTGTCAGTCGCTTACAAACGTTGTAGCCACCCTGAAGTTATCCACAATTGAGTTAAATTGATGCTTGGGATTCTTTCCTTCTTTCAATAGTGTCGCTAAGTTGTACTCCTCCTGAAACAAAATCCTGGCTACCATTGGACCGCAAAATTTGTATTTTGTTATACTTATAAAACAGGGGATGAGGTATGGACATCCGTTTAATATCCGATATTCGATCAGTGAAGTTAAGCAGCACTGATCGAGTCCGGCAATTGGATGGATGACCGATAGCTCATCTAACAGTCGGTAGGCTGTCAACAGACAATCCCGGGAAGGCCGCTAGTCTGATGCAGGCGGAGAGGCGAGCCCGGATGGAGGGTCGAAGAGACCTACCCAGGAGGTTTGCCACTCTGCTAGCGGTGCAGGCGGGCAGGCCCAGGCGGTGGGTTAGTTGACAGTCGAGGACCGTGGTTCGGAGTCCACGCTAAACTGTAGGTCCCTAGGTAAAAGGGTCCATTGTGGCCTACTTGCCTAGTAAAATAAGTAGCTACTACTACTACTTATAAAACAACCATGTATTATATTTCCTAATTTATTAAGGTTGAACAAAATAAAACTTGAGGGGGGCGTACGGATGATGGAATAAATATAGATGTTGTAGCTGTATGTGGTTGGAGTAATGGCGGCAGTACGTGGAACGGGGCAAATAATGAAATAGTTGGAATAATGGATGCCTCCAGTGTAAGGGGGGCAAAGATGAAATCATTAAGGGAAGATGGCTTGTTTATAATAATTATCCAATGAAATTGTTATTTATCACAAAATAATTGATCCAGAGCAAAATTTGTAATTTATTTGTTTTTTATTTTTTCTTTTCTAGTTTATTACCTACTAGAAGTTTTACAAAAAGAAAATATAGAAAAAAGATTTATTCATGTGATCAATACTGTATTACCATAATCTTTTAAAGACTTTCTGTTTGTAAACCAATTAATTTAAGGTCAAATTGTTTAACTTTGAATTTGAATTGAAAGGGTATTCTATTAAAACTTGTCATGCAATCATTTACTTAAATAAACGTTTCCAATAATACTAATCAAGATGTACACTGCTGTCTCATAATTAATGTATTAATAAATAAATAAATAAATATACTTCTAAATTAATATACTACAAAGTGGAGATTGAGTGGATACATCGAAAATGATAAAGTTAATAAATAAATCTAATTTCCATTTGAGTTATATATATTTTTAAATACCTACTGAGATGGAGCACAGTGAAGTGAACTATGTTTCAGAATTAGTAAAGATAGTAAAAATCTTCAATCATAATTAACACATAAACTTTCCATATCGCATTTCTTGTACTTTAGGGTAATATATAGTTTTTTGTTTCAATAATATTTTTGGAATCGGTTATAAACACTGGTTTCCTATTGGTTGGAAATGATCTTAGTTTTGAATATGATCAATCTAGAACCATTAACTATACTTAGTAAAATGAAAAGCCACATTCAAAAAAAATAAGAGAGGTAAACGAGACTCATCCATAGAAGTGGCGAATCCAAGGAAGGTCATAGCCCCCTTTGAGATTTAAACAGTTACAAATTAATTATAAAAATTGAACGTTGTATACACTATACAGGAGTTATGGGGTAAACATATGATATTTTAAACGGAAAACTCTGTGTATTAATACATATCTAAGTAGAGCTCTTTTTACTGATTTCAGCTATATATTAGTTTGGCTGTTTTATTTTCAATACTTTCTGAGATGTTTCGGTTCTGAATAAAAATGACTAATACACTCATTTTTGTTTCATATTGGAATATCCTAAAAAGTATTGAAAATAAAATAGCCAATGTATAGCTGAAATCAGGAAAAAATCTCCACTCAGATATGTATTAATATACAAGGCAGTGTTTCGTTAAAAAAAATTATATCTCATAACTCCTGTATACGACATTCAATCCAAATTCTGACGGTATTCCAAAATACCAAAACTTTTATATCTACAAATCTATTTCTTATTTTCAAAAATATACAAGGAGTTAAAATATAACCGATAATCCTGTACCGTACGTACCTAACATTTTTTACTCTCTTTTTTGCACCTAACAATGTGCATATATTTTTTTTATGAAAATATTAAAAAGAATTGATATTACAACTAGGTATGAATAGGCCAATCAAAAAGAAGAAAAACTACTTTTTTAATTTAATCGAAGTTTCACTAACTTTTATTAGCATCCTCAGGACTAGTTAAATTGCGTTTTTTTTTTGTTCATAATTAGTAATAAATTAAACAAACGAGAACTGGTACAGAACAGGTTTAATTAAATGCAACATAATATGAGTAGAACATATAAACGGTCTTTACTTTCTTAACGATACACAGCAAATGAATGAAATTAAAAAGGTATTTAATATTATATAGGTATACTTATTAATAATATATAGGTTATACCAACGGCGGTTCTTCTATAGGGTCATTTATATATATATATATATATATATATATATATATATATATATATATATATATATATATATATATATATATATATATATATATATATATATATATATATATATATATATATATATATATATATATATATATATATATATATATATATATATATATATATATATATATATATATATATATATATATATATATATATATATATATATATTATATTTTTAAACTTCAGAAAATGAATAGCTCTATTTTTTATTTGTATGTGGGAGGTCATTGACCGGATGACCCTATAGAAGAACCGCCGTTGGGTTATACCTATTATTATGTTTAGTTGAATGCTTCTCCCCCCTTCCCCCGAGGCTAGATAATACCTTAACTGAGTACTGGACTGCCTTGTATCAATCGGTAGCTTTATACCTATCTAATTCTTCAATAGAGATGTTCATCAGTATCGGCACTTTGCATAAATTCTGGTACACCCTTTATGTTGTAATAAGTTTACAGTTTATTTTTAAAAATCAATCTTACGAAATTTAGCCACCAAACAGATATTTTATTATAAGTTAGATAGAAATATTATAAAACGGAAACTATTATTAATGTTACTAAACGTTCTTATTGTTTTTTTAGGATTTGGACTCCGCTCTGTAAATCTATCAGAAAGCTCAATTTTTACTGGTGTCATATCCTGGGGAATTATTTATGAGAATATTAAAATTAATCATACTACCTTTAATAATATCAAGTCTTGTAGCAGGTAGTGCTAGTTTAAATGCTCGTCTCAATGGAAGAATTGCCTTAAGAACTCTATTGTATTTTTTTACTACTTCAGTGATAAATGCAATTTTAGGAGTTATCTTAGTGACAATAATTCTTCCTGGTGATTCGGGATTAAGATTTCAATTAAAAAAAGACATAGAGCCGAAAAAGTGTTTCAGTTTTAGATAACTTGCTGGATTTGGGAAGGTATGTATGAATTAAATCATCATTTTCTTTTCTTCCTTGCGGCTTACTACCACATAAATAATTCTTGGTTATCTAAAAAACACAGTTAGTTACCCAGTATGCTACTGGAAAAATAAATATCTGCGCTTATGACTTTTACATCGAAAGATCAGCCAGAAGGTGTTATTTGACAACTAATATGAGACAAAAAAAAAAAATATGTATATATATATATATATATATATATATATATACCTATATATATATATATATATATCCTAGATATGTATATATATATATATAAATATATATATATATATATATATATATATATATATATATATATATATATATATATATATATATATATATATATATATATATATATATATATATATATATATATATATCCTAGACGTTTCGGAAACGAATCTGTTTCCTTTTTCAAAGTTTATGGATTTTTCTTATCAAGTGTGAAACTTGACACATATATTATTTGTTTGTATAATATATAGTATCTATTGATATTATATAAACAAATAATATTGCAATACAAGAACATTTTATCATCATCGTAGAGAACAAAAAGTTTACCAAAGTTGTATAAAATTAAGAGTGGCATATAAAAGAACCATCAATAACGTCATTATTTGACAGACACAGACAAATAAATAATTACATACTATGAGCTTATGAACTTGCAAACCGTCTAAGGGATGAATGACAACCCTATATATATATATATATATATATATATATATATATATATATATATATATATATATATATATATATATATATATATATATATATATATATATATATATATATATATATATATATATATATATATATATATATGTATATGTATATAGGGTGTTTCATTAAACTTAATAAAGTTGACTACTACCCAGTTAAAACGAAATACCCTGTATGACTATAAATATTTTTAGAGTATGCAATGGTGAATGCTGACCAACTTTTTTAAATTTTTTTCTATCTGTTATGGAATAAATACGCACCAGGTGGACACCGTGTATATAGGATGGAAACGGAAAGCCTACATTAAATCAACACAGGAAACAGAAAACATGAATGTACTTGCAAACCATCTAAGGGGTGGATACACACCCCATTGCTGAAAAACTATTGGAAAAATATATATAGATATAGGAAGGAAACGAAAAGCCAACTTGAAATTAATGCAGGAGATGGAGACCATGATAGGGAAAAACATACTAGAAACTGATCCACTTGCAAACCGTCTAAGGGATATATAGTCACCCTCATATAAAAAAAGTAATCACATTTATAGGAAGGAAACGGAAAGACAACTTTAAATTAACACAGAAAATAAGAGTAACATGCTAGGATCTGATGTACTTGCAAGCAGTCTAAGTGCTAGCGACATCCCTGTAATGAAAAATGTTGGTTAAATATTCATAAATATATGAATGAATTGAAAAGGCAACCTCAAATTAACACAGGAGACAGAAAACATAATAAGGTTAACATATTAGGAGCTGATGTACTTGCAAGTCGTGTAAGGGGTGGGTACACACTAGTGCTGGAAAATTATTGGAAAGGTATTAATAAATATAGGATGGAAACGGAAAACCAACTTGAAATTGATGGAGGAGACAGAGAACATGATAAGGAATAACATACTAGGAGCTAATGCACTTGCAACCGTCTAAGGGATGGATAGACACCCCCATTTCAAGATAATAAGAGGTAGCGACATACCCCTATAATGGAAAAATGTTGGTTAAATATACATAAATATATGAAAGAAACGGAAAGCCAACTTCAAATTAACACAGGAGACAGAAGACATGATAAGGTATAACATACTAAAAGCTGATGTACTTGCAAGCCGTTATGGGGTTGATACACATCCTAATGCTGGAAAATTATTGGAAAGTATTCATAAATATAGAAAGGAAACGGAAATCAATTTACATTAACACATGAGACAGAAAACATGATAAACAATAACATAGACGACCCCATATAGAAAGAATATCATATGTATATATATATATATATATATATATATATATATATATATATATATATATATATATATATATATATATATATATATATATATATATATATATATATATATATATATATATATATATATATATATATATATATATATATATAAATATATATATATATATATATATATATATATATATATATATATATATGTATATATATATAGATAGGAAGGAAACGGAAAGCCAACTTGAAATTAATGCAGGAGACAAACAGTATGATAAACAATAACATATTAGGAGCCGATGCACTTTCAAGCCATCTAAGGGATGGATAGACACCCCAATATCAAGAAAATTATCTTTCAATTTAGCTTTTCATAATATAGTCTCTGCCCTCTGCTAAATTGAAGTTAGTTTTCTGCTCTCATCTTATACTTACGGTTTTCTTTTAAATATAGTGCTGTCGCTCCACTCCTAAGATGGCCGGCCATCACATCAGCCCTGAATATATTCATTTCCGCCTCCTGTATTAGTTTGAAGTCGGCTCTTCGCTACTTTCTAATATTTAGGATTATTTTTTATCATTTTTTTTAAATACAGAAGCCTCCTCCTTTTTTCCAATATTTATGAATATTCTTCCATTATAGAGGTGTGTCTCTATACCCCTTAGGCGGCTTGCAAGTACGTCAGCTCCCAGTATGTTATTCGTTATCATGTTTTTTGTTTCCTGTGCTAATTTAAAATGGGCTTTCCGTTTCCTTCCTATATTTATGAATACTTTTCCAATAATTTTTCGGCATTAGTGTGTATCAGCTCATAGTATGTTAATTGTTTATCATTTTTTCTGTCTCATGTGTTAATATAAAGTTGGCTTTCATTTCCTTCCTACAGTTATGAATACCTTTCCAATAATTTTCCAGCATTAGGTTGTGTATCCACCCCTTAGACGGCTTGCAAGTACATCAGCTACGAGTATGTTATTATTTATCATGTTTTTCGTCTCCCGTGTTAATTTAAAGTTTTTTATTTATTTATTACAAAGGAAACTTATCCCCATTACACGTTTTGGAAATCTCATGTGCCACTTCTGTTGTATATGCTGTGTCAATGCCCAGTGCATACCTCATTTTTCCCTTTTTTTGTGTCAAATTTTGCAATAAGCATTTTTGTTATGTAGGCCTATGGACATTCGTGTACTTTCGGTAAATTGGCTGCTATATTTTGGCTGCTAACTTCACACCGGTTTTTCATGTGAAGAAATATCTTATGTCGTAATATCTTTATTAATGTCATACATATACCTAAATCACGAATTTCTTAATACAATCTGGATTTCTGATCCAATACTAATAGTAAAACATAACATGTAAGCTGCCATACTGTGGATAATTTATATTGGCTACATATTACACATTATAGAAGGTTATAAGACCGCGGATATTTAAATCGTGTTTACCACACGTTAGTCTATTTCCGTGATTTTTTTTTGTTTTTATTTTCCAATCATTTAGCAGTATTTTTGATCAAGTGTTTAATTTTTTCCAATTATATTGTTATTATAGTGAGAATAATCTAATTATATTATCCTACTGAGAATATTTTGTAGTAATTTGTTTTTGTACATTGACGTGTTTTCTGGTTTTGACATCTGTCACCAGCTTTTTCTTAAATTTTAAAAAATGAACCAAAAACGATTTAGTTTAGGGTGGAAAAAATTATCATACAAACTAAAGAAAATGCATGTAAAAATACTACGGTAAGTAATAATTCGATACTGAAACATTTCCCAATCATTTTGTGACGAAAGGGGTTACAAACTAAATGAAAATATACCAGTCACGGACAAAACATTTACAATAATTGCGTTTTTTATGTTCAAAACTTTAGCACAGTTTAATTTTGATGCACTATAAATTTACTTTATTTAGTTTAAATTGAGACAATTGGTGAAAAAAAAGTTAAAAAGTTATGTTTTGTCTTTCTTTCACATTTTTGGGACTTACTACCACATGAATATTTCTTCGTTATCTAAAAAATGTAGTTAGTTACTTAGTGTTAGTCAGAGGGTGTTTTTTGACCACTGATATGAGACACAAAAATAATAATATAATTCCCTAACGTGTCGGATAACGAATCTATCTCCTTTTTCAAAGTTATTTATTTATGTAAGGTTAGGTGAGCATAAAAGTTATATTAGAAAGCGTGAAATTGAAAAATCGAAAATTTGCGAACATACTTGGGAAAATGGACATAGAATAAACTGAGATTTGGCAAAAATTTTAATGAAAATAGCGGACAGCAAAAAAAGAAAATTAAAGTAGATTTTGGTACGACGTGGTTACCGATGTTAAAAGAAGAACTGAACAAAATTAATATTGTATAATTTTAAAGTATCAACAAATCTATGTAAGTATCTATGGATATTACATAAACAAATAATATATGCGTCAACTTTCACGCTTGACATATTCTACAAAAAAGATAAATAACTTTGAAAAAAGGAAACAGAATCGTTTTCAGAAACGTTAGGGAAATATATTATTATTTTTGTGTCTCATATTAGTTGTCAAAAAGCACCCTCTGACTAATCTTTTGATGTAAAGTCACAACCACAAGGTTTATTTTTCCAGGATACTGTATACTGTATACTATCTATACTTTTTAAATAACAAAGAATTATTCATGTGGTAGTAAGTCCCAAAAAAGGGAAAGAAAAACTTAGAGAATGCCACAAATAACGTTCAAACAATATTTATATTTGTATTTAAACATAAAAAAATAATCTTTCGAATACCATTCGAGAGTGAGAATAAATAAAAAAATAATTCCGGTTCTTTTCTCAAACTGGTTGCCATTCAGCAATAGATACTTGAGCCCTACGGGCTCTCCTGTCTATTGCAAAACAACAGGTTCTCGAATAACTGTCGAATTATTTTCAATTTATTCTCACTCTTTTTGTGATATTTCTACTGATTATTGGCAACTAGCAGATAAGTTGTGTTATTATCACAGTCGTGTATTACAAATTAGTTAAACAATATTTGAAGAAAAAAATATTTCACATTTAAGAAGGGAAAAACAACTCAATTTAAAAATGTTTTATTATAAAAAATTACAAAATTATCCAGCTTTTAAAGGAAAACCTATTGGTGTTTGAACACTACCAGACTTACAAATGCCGTTACACCTTTTTCTTTTTTTTCTGGTGGAACTTTCGCAACCAGGAACTAAACATTTTTAATTAAGTGCACAAAGAAGTTCTACACAAACAGTAACCACAGAATGCCACTCAAAATCTAATAAATACAGAACAAATCTAATAAAACTGACAAATCAGGCAAAAAGTACAATAATTAATAAATCCAGTCACAGCACATCACATAAACAAATTTTTCATGATGACAACTGACAAATCGAAACTCAGTGTGACCAACGCAAAATCACTAATTTTTACCAGTAATAAATGGAAATGTAACTTGTCCACAGTATAGCGGTTCCCTACACGGGGACATTTTTTCAAGGTCGAGCTATATCAAATGAAGATCCAGATTATATTGAGAAATTCGTGGTCTAACTCTAAATAGAAAATATCCTGAGAGTTAACATGACGTGTATTATTTTATGCAACATTTTAAATCATTGCATTGTTGATTTACTTCCAAAAATATTTCTTATGTTATTTATTTTTTTGATAATCATTCATATTGTAACATAGTTTTGTAAGTATATATTTATGTTTTGATTAGATCTTTTCGAATTTTATGGTTTGTTATTTTTAGAAACGTCGTTGCTGATAATATATTTCAAGCCACTTTTCAGCAAGTGAGTAGTTGTAGATATATTTAAATTTATATGAGATTATTCCTTGCTCATAAAAATCATTGTAAATAATTAATAATATTATATTTTAAATCTTTTAGGCGCATACAGATTATATTAACGTTACTCTTAGAAGCTATAATGCAGAGAGTAGAGCGTACGACTTTTCTGATGTTAATGTGCGAATGATAAAATATAGGTAAGTTCTAAGGAAAATAAAATTAAATTTTAAATAAAATTATATTTAGAGTGTCACAAAAAGCAAAACATATTTTATTTGTATATAATGAAAATAATACCCCAGATACTACATTAAGTTGATCTTAATATTTTTCACTAATTTAAGTACAGTTCATTGCAAAGATATAAGAAATATAAAGAACGCCATAAAATACCCGACAGAGATGCCGCCGAATAGCATTTTTTTATACTTCATATGTCTCTGCAATGAGCCATACTTATAAATAACTATAATCTGAGATGGCTGATAAAATGAGTGAATTGTTTGATTATTACATTTGAGATTATTTGCTTTAGATAATCATAAACCTGGAACGTTCGAGCCTGCGAGTAGTTTTGTGTTTACTAATTTAGTATTATAAATAGTCTACAGATTAAATATTGTCGGAAACAGGACTATAGGTTAAAATAAAATGCTACCTTGCCTACGTTTCGTTTAATATACTTAAACTTCTTCAGGGCTTAAATTCAAACCAACCCAACTCAAAAATCTTAAATAGCAATCCCCCGCTTGTGATACCTTATTGAAAAGCAGTTGAAAATTGCTTTTCAGTGATACCAAATAAAATTTATTTTGGTGTAGTAGTTTTTAATTAATTCATGAATAATAAATTAAACTTTTTTTTATTTAATCTACTTTATGATAACTGTTCAAAATGATTTCCGTTATTTTCTATCAATAATATAGTCTATTTTGAAACTCCTGTCGAACATTTTCAAATACCTCTGTGGAAATAGACTGACATTCTTGAATAATTATTTGTCGTGGTTTGTTAATTGATTGACTGTCGGTTTTATAAACAACTGACTTTAGGTAGCCCCACAGAAAGAAGTCCAGAGGAGTTAGGTCTGGTGATCTTTGAGGCCATTCTGTTGGCCCTCTTCTACCAATCCATTTATTTGGGTAGTGATTGTGCAACAACTGCCTAACTGGGAGTACGTAATGAGGAGGTGCTCCGTCTTGTTAAAAATGGAGCGAGTTCTCAGTTAATGCAAGATTCCCGTGAGCGTCATTCTGGTTTTCCAGCCCATGTACTATTATTAGTTCAATGATTCCTTCCAGCATCTCAGCATAAATATTGCCATTTAAATTCCCATTAATGAATAATGGACCGATGATGGCATCCCCTAATATATCTGCCAACACATTTATTTTTCTCAGGATACTGCGTATGCTCTTCTGTGAAAACGTGCCGATTTTCATCACTCCAATAACGGCACTTATGTTTATTAACTCGCCCATTCAAATAGAAGGTACCTACATTCATCACTAAAACAATGTTTTTCATAAGTTCAGGCGTAGCGATATCTCTGTTTGCCATTATTTCACAGAACTCAACTCGTCGATCAGGATCATCGAAAGCTCTTGATGAATCTGCATTTTATTCGGATTAAATTTGTGACGTTTCAATACTTTTCGAACTGACTCGGGTGATATCCCTGTTATTGTGGCTTCTTGACGAGTAGACATTGTTGAATCCATGGCAAATTGTCTAAGGACCTCAATTTGGGTTGCTTCATCAAGTAATCTTGGTTGGGTTCATTTCTTATTGGCAACAGATCCAGTTTCTTCAAATTTAGGAATTAGTTGCTAGATATAGGCGTGGCTTACATTTCTATCAGGATATCTGCTCTGGTTGAATGATCTAGCGGTTCTGAAGGCACAACAATTCTCAAAACCATAAATGAATATTATTTCAACACGTTCAGCCGTGGTGTAAACCATTATTAGGATTGAATAGGCAAATCGGCCACAACAATAATAACAGCTCGAAAAGAAATTATAACTTTTACAAAAAAATTCGCAAAAAATTGCATACAGAAAGAATTTCTAATATAAATAGCCAACTGAAGAACACACATACCGAATGCGGTAAGGAACTAAGAACATACACCGAATTAAGACGAATTTATGTGTATACAATCAAATCAATGATATGAAACTAGTTAAATTGTAGTGGACTCATCGACGTCAATCATCAGCATGTACGTTACAATGTTATTCCGCTATCTCAGGTTTTTCTCACATTCTGTATAGAATCTTTTGTTTCCATTTCTTTAATAGTGACAAAAAGTTGTGCTGGCGCATGGCAGTTTTTCTTCCAGGACAAAACAGTTAGGCCGGCGCTGCAAGTAGTGTGGCTGTTGTGATAATCAAATGTGCGACCGAAGTTTGGTGTTTATTCTGCTATTCACGGGTTCAGTATAAACAAACAGCAGTCATTTTTAAAATTTAAATCTCTTGTTCATGAATTAAATCGAAAACTACTAAACAAAAAACTTTCTTTGGTACCATTGGAAAGCACTTTTCAAGTACTTTTCAATAATATGTCACAAGCAGGGAGTTACCATTTAAGACTTTTGAGTTGGGATAGCTGCGATAGGTGGAGATGCATCACTTATTAGAGTATTCGAGTTCCCCCCCTCATATCACCAAAACGGTAATATCATTTTTAATAATTAGTAAGTTTAAATCACTTATTCATAAATTAATTGAAAACTACTACACCAAAATAAACTTTATTTGGTATCATTGGAAAGTACTTTTCAACTGCTTTTCAATGAGGTATTACAAACAGGGGGTTCGTATTTAAGATTTTTGAGTTGGGATAGCTGGGGTTGAGAGGATGGGTGAGGGTGCGTCACCTATTAGAGTAATCAAGTTCCCCCTTCATATCACCGAAACGGTTCCGAGCGATTTTTGATAACTTCATTAGTTCCGAAGATATAGTGAGTGCAAATTATCAAATTATCACCCGGTATATATATATATATATATATATATATATATATATGAATAGTGGTGAGAGGTATGAAACTTCTCATATGGTCTGAATATTGGCTATCGATCTATCATGATTTGAAGGTGTAATTCAATGCAGGTCGGGGTATTTGCCCGCTGAGTAGTTGTTTCCTTCAAATCGTATTTAATATATATATATATATATATATATATATATATATATATATATATATATATATATATATATATATATATATATATATATATATATATATATATATATATATATATATATATATATATATATATATATATATATATATATATATATATATATATATATATATATATATACCGTTAGTTCTAATGACTATTATTTGTTCAAACAAAACATGAAAAATTAGTAAATTCTTATATTCAAAATTGCCATATCAACTTATCACTTTTAGACCCTAAGTGTGCCACATTTTTGGAATCAGCTGTTGATTCAGAATCCAAGAATGGAGAAATATACAGGGTGTTCTATTTAAAAATGTATCGATGACGTCATAACGGAAACATTCTGTAGAAGATTTTCAAGGACACAAATTTCACATTTTTATTATAAATATTAAGAAACATTAATGTTTAATGTTTTCAAATCTTTATTCATATATATATGTATATCTTTATTCATATATATATGTATATACATAAGTTACGTTATTTTATTTTTTAAAATAATTGCCGATGATGATTGTGTTGACAGAAAACCACATTCGTCATTAGTTTTGAGGAAGACAATAAATATTGTCAAAATGCCGACCAAATGATAATTTGAGGTTTTCCTATATAGCATTTAAAACTGTGCTTTCCCCATATATCCAACTTAAATCTATAAATCACTGTTAAAATTTTTCTGTTGGTACCATCGAAAATCGAAAACATACGACTCCTCTTAAATACCATATAGATTTAATATAAAACTATAGGCAATACTGATGCGTATTTTTTTTTATTAATAAGAAATACGATTATTTAGTTTCATAAAATGACACCAAATAAAATGTTTGTTTTTCTTATTAACAAAAAAGATACGCATCAGTATTGCCTCTGTAATTTTATATATTAAATCCACCATATGGTATTTAAAAAATAATCATGTTTTCATTTTTCGTTCTCATCGATAGAAAAATTTTAACAGCGATTTAAAGTTTTATGTTGGCTATCCTGGTGACGAGTGCGTACTAACACCACCTTAATATCCTGTGTATATTCAAAAGAGATACATGAAGTGAAAATAACTTTCTGTATTGAGCGTGTAGAAATATACAATATACATACAGCATAGTAGACAATTACTGTGCCTACAGTATACATAATTAACATACTATTGTGGATATCCGTACTATGTTTATTGTGGTTACATGTAATGTTGTACAGACATCACTCTTTGTACTACTATGTACAGTATAACGTGAATGTTGGATGTGTATTTGTTTTGCAATGTACCTATCATATGATATGTACATATGTTTGAATAGATATTTAAGTACTGTTAATTTTTTATTTGTTTATCACAGTAGACAAGGAGCATTTTTTATAAAATATGTAAAAGTAAGAGACACGAAAATTTACGGAATAACAAAGTTTAATCGCTCCTGCGCCACGCGTTCCTTCACGATAATAATGTTATTAGTTTACAACATGTACCTATGTATTTCGTTGATTTCACTGGTTCCTTACCCTACAATAACCATTTTCGAGTTATTGCTAATTTATTAGATCATCCGATATTCCACCTAAAAGCATACCGTCTAGCTTATGTACTAGGTTGACGTGCCTACGATGTAGCTGAGCTTAACGCAGTGGTTAGGATTCGTGCTTCCCACGCGGACACTTGGGATTCAAATCCAATTGTCGGCTCATTTTTTTATTTTTCTTTCATTTTTAGGTATATATTATCTATCTTTATTTTTTATATCATAATCAAAGGGTAAAAAGCACTCTCTTTATCTTACTCATAATAATAAAAGGTGAAATTTGTGAAAAAGCTTCTACAGGTTCAATTTGTCGGAATCAGGACAATAGGTTAAAATAAAACGATACCTTGCCTACGTTTCGTTTAATATGCTTAAATTTCTTCAGGGCTCAATAGCCAAATAATGATGTAAAATTCCACAACAGAAATTTTTTTAAAAACCACGTCTGTAGGCATAACAATTACAATACCAATCGATTTGAAAGTCAATAGAATATACATATATGTAGACATTAGATACACAACAGATTAAAATTTAACAATGTTCTTAGCCAAAGACCGAAATCAAAAAAAAAATTTAATTTCGGTCTTTGGCTAAGAACATTGTTAAATTTTAATCTGTTGTGTGTCTAATGTCTACATATATGTATATTTTATTGACTTTCAAATTGATTGGTGTTGTAATTGTTATGCCTACAGACGTGGTTTTTAAAAAAAAATTTCTGTTATGGAATTTTACATCATTTGGCTATTGAGCGCTGAAGAAGTTTAAACATATTAAACGAAACGTAGACAAGGTAACGTTTTATTTTAACCTATTGTCCTGGTTCCGACTCATAATAATATCGCACTCTCGTGCATGAATGGTGGGGCAGGAGCGACCTAGACGTATACAAAATTGATGAGGTGTCAATTTCAAATTACATATTATTCATATTATTATTAGTAATCATGAAAAGCAAAGTTTTTAGTTGTTTAATACACAATATGGCAGGGCGGGTTCATGCAAGATAAAATTGGAAATAAAATCTTTTACTGTTTTTAAATAATATAGTGCCCCTACAAGTAATATAAGACATTGAAATAAATTGAAGTAGTTGCGGTTATAGGTATCCTTGCTAATTTTTCAATTTTACTTGCAAATTAATTATTGCCCAAACTTTTTCTAGAAAATTATTCATAAAATACGTTATATGCTTCGTATAATTAACTAATTATTAATTTGTCTGGCATGAATGCTATCTATGATGTTATCATTTTTTAGGATATTATAAAAAGCTAATTTTGTTTATTTTGGTGAAATATGCGCTTCCAATAGGTTAATTGGTATGTAGGGTACCAAGTAAAATTTAAATTATATTTTTTCTTGTGGTGATCATAAGACAATATATGGATGTGTTTGGGAAAAATTAGATTTGTTTGCATTTTTCTAATTTTATCAGAACTTTAATTGTTTTAATACTGCAGTTTTTGATACGAATTTATTGCTTATATAACAAACAATTTAATAAGGCTCCATGTATTGTCACAGCCACCATGCCCAGGCAACTAGTCAATTTATTGAAGGCACACATGATACATGCGTCATTATAACCGCTGGAAGGTGAAGGTGAATGTCAAAAAAGTCAGAAGCGATAATATTTACTAAAAATTTTTCTACCTAAGAATAAGATCATTACGCCTATTTCGGTTAGGGGGAACCCAAATTCAGATGAACAGGACGTAAAATATTTAGGGATTGTTTTGGATAACGGACTAACATATCGGAAACATATTAACGAAACTATACGCAAAGTCCATTCCTTGTCGAGAAGTCTATACCCACTCATGTCAAGAAATAGTAGCCTGAGCAGGACTAATAAAAAACTAATTTACACAACCATAGTAAGACCAGCCCTGACGTATGTAGCGCCGGTTTGGTGTTCCGCTGCCACGACAACGTTACACAAACTATAGGTACTGGAAAATAAATTCCTTCGCCTTATAAGTAACTCAACACGATACACCCCCTTAAGGGAATTACGCCAACGTTGTAGCGACATTGAACCCATAGTGGACCTGATCAGGAATACTTCTCAAATTTTTATCAATTAAAACTGAAAATAAATCCACTAACAGCCAATACAACATAAATTAGAGAGCATAACGCGCCTTTTCGTATAAAACACAAACTACCATAGCAGGCGTTACCGATTTTTCGGCAACCTCTTTAGGCCCTTACCATAAGTACAAAATTCCAAATTTATTTATTTTTTCATTTCTTTTTGTTCTTTGTTTTTGTTATTTAAAATTTATTTTCCAAATTTTGCATTATACAATATCCTTCATTAAATTCAAATATTTAAAAAAAAATCAATATTTTCAAATAAAAGATCCAAAGGAGCTGACATTCCCGTTCATTTTCAGATTTACTTTTAGTGGGTTTTTACGTTTGGCATTTTCCCGTCAACCCAGCTACATGTTTTGCACGTTATTTATACACAATTTTTATTTTACATATACATGCATTATTTTAAGTTATTAACATGTATATTTTATTTTATATACATAAACCTATTTTTAATATATTTACAAATATTTATATAACATTAGGAGTTGTTATTTTTTTAATACTGCAGTTTTTGATACGAATTTATTGCTTATATAACAAACAATTTAATAAGGCTCCATGTATTGTCACAGCCACCATGCCCAGGCAACTAGTCAATTTATTGAAGGCACACATGATACATGCGTCATTATAACCGCTGGAAGGTGAAGGTGAATGTCAAAAAGTCAGAAGCGATAATATTTACTAAAAATTTTTCTACCTAAGAATAAGATCATTACGCCTATTTCGGTTAGGGGGAACCCAAATTCAGATGAACAGGACGTAAAATATTTAGGGATTGTTTTGGATAACGGACTAACATATCGGAAACACATTAACGAAACTATACGCAAAGTCCATTCCTTGTCGAGAAGTCTATACCCACTCATGTCAAGAAATAGTAGCCTGAGCAGGACTAATAAAAAACTAATTTACACAACCATAGTAAGACCAGCCCTGACGTATGTAGCGCCGGTTTGGTGTTCCGCTGCCACGACAACGTTACACAAACTATAGGTACTGGAAAATAAATTCCTTCGCCTTATAAGTAACTCAACACGATACACCCCCTTAAGGGAATTACGCCAACGTTGTAGCGACATTGAACCCATAGTGGACCTGATCAGGAATACTTCTCAAATTTTTATCAATTAAAACTGAAAATAAATCCACTAACAGCCAATACAACATAAATTAGAGAGCATAACGCGCCTTTTCGTATAAAACACAAACTACCATAGCAGGCGTTACCGATTTTTCGGCAACCTCTTTAGGCCCTTACCATAAGTACAAAATTCCAAATTTATTTATTTTTTCATTTCTTTTTGTTCTTTGTTTTTGTTATTTAAAATTTATTTTCCAAATTTTGCATTATACAATATCCTTCATTAAATTCAAATATTTAAAAAAAATCAATATTTTCAAATAAAAGATCCAAAGGAGCTGACATTCCCGTTCATTTTCAGATTTACTTTTAGTGGGTTTTTACGTTTGGCATTTTCCCGTCAACCCAGCTACATGTTTTGCACGTTATTTATACACAATTTTTATTTTACATATACATGCATTATTTTAAGTTATTAACATGTATATTTTATTTTATATACATAAACCTATTTTTAATATATTTACAAATATTTATATAACATTAGGAGTTGTTATTTTTTATAAATTAATTGTTATGTCCAAACTTGCCCCGCTTCAGCCAGCTTCTCAATTGCCACGGTACAGTCCGGAACTTGGATGTTTGGTTGGCACTAGTCGCAGGTGTCCAGGGCGGACAAACATATTGTTTGTGTATTGTTAATTTAAGAATAAATTGTTTTGAATTTGAATTTGAATTTGAATTTGGCGTCAGGCTACTGATCCAGATTTCTCGGGTTCGACATGCAAGCAAGGTGAGTTTTTAATTTAATACAGTCCTAGGTCTATGAATACAATACAGTAATACTAGTTCTTATAGCTTAAAACTAAACCGACAAACTGAAATATCAAGAATATTTCAAACCCGTGGTGCTTTTTTGTTTAGCAGGAAGCCTACGTACATTGGAAGTACTGTAGGTATATAGGGATAATTATATTCCGATTTAGTCCATATGCACAGTGGTCCAAAATCAGAAAGAAGTTGACAAAAATCTGATTATTGCCTTAATATGTCAAGAATAACGTACATATCACGAGAAAAATAGTGAAAAAATAAATAAATCTGGGGGTGGTTTTTAAGAGGTGGTTATGTGACAGTGGATATTTACACATGTTTTTTCATGCAACCTATTTAAAATGACTCATGAGGTATGAAAAAGTAAAAAAAAATATCAAACTCAGGGGTGGTTTTGTAGAGGGTAGTTTTTTGATAAAGTGAAAATTTATATCTTTTTTGCATGCATTCTATTTAAAATGACTCACAAAATACGAGAAAAATAATGCAAAATATATAGTAGAATACTAATAATAATGGAGGTATATAACTTTTTAACGCAAAAGATGCGTATACTCTTATTAATACAAAAGAGAGGAACGTCAGTTATTTATCGGCATCAGTCGAGTCTGTGTCACTTTCACGTTCACTTTCGCAATCGGGATATCTTGTCAACATCAAAATTTCTGTCAAGCCACTTTCCATGCTTCTGAGGGAATCTTTCTCGATTGCGATTGCATTTGTCCAGTCTTGAAAAGGCTTTGCTACAAAAGCCAAATGTATCGTTCCTTATGCGAACGATTGCTTGAGCATTCCCTGCCTTTCCATAGTGATTGACTAGATAATCCACTAAGTGAGCCTTCTGTGCTACACGCATTTCATTAGATTTCTCCGATAAAATGTCAAACAGTTCTCTTCTTGTAGGCATTTTAAAATAGAAAATTAAAATTTGGTGGTTGCTTAAGCTAGAGTAGTTTAGGGTAAGGACGACGAAATCGCTTCAATAAGTACTACAGGTGCAAAGTTTTTAGTCTGCATAGTATAGCGTTTGCCATACTACTGACGGCAACGACCCTATCTTATTTTGGTTTGACACTAACTTGAAGCGCCCTGTATCGAAATTAAAAAAAAAACGAGCAGGAATGCATTTAACTGCGGCATAGAGTGATACCTAGAGTATATTTTAGAATGAAAATCTCCGTGGCTTTTAATGGCAAACTCTCTTTAGGTCTAATAGAAGTTATAAAATGCCAAAGAAATTACGTTTATAAAAAATAATAAAATCAGGTGCTTCAAAATAAAATTTGTGGAAATATTTTATATGTAAATAAAGTACTTGCCTTAAAGTTTCTCTTAGTTTCTCTTGTAAAAATTACAAACCAATAGCATGAATATTGGAAGCACAGTCACACGTTGAATTCTGCTAACAAAGTCAAGTAAAATCGTAGTTTAATAATTATTCATGTTTGAGGGATCATCGCAGGTAGATTTCTCTAAAATTTGAATTTTGTCAACTTTTTTATTTATTTCGGACCACTGTGATATGAAATTTAGGTCCATGTGTACACACTTGGTACTTAATCGGAAGATACTTATGCCGGACAGGTGTATGTCGTATTTCTCGTTCATATAACATACGTGAATAAATTTTGAACATACATCAAATATCCACATGTGCCTAATGAATATGTATAGTACATGTATAGTAGTATATGAAAATGCTATGTGGGTTCTTATATTTTTATACAATTCAGTTCCAACAAAATATCAACAGGGATACAAAACTCAAGTTAAATGAAACATAATATTAATTAGTTTGGCTGCGTCCTGTTTGGAGAGAGTTTAGCACTACACAAATAAATCAAGTGGTGGTATAATGAATGAAGTTGACCATTTTTTGTTACATCTAATTATAACACACTAAATTGTAAAGTTTATTTCAAACTCATTTGCAACATAAAAAAACGTCGACTTCTTTGATCGCTTTACTGCTGCCAAAGGATCCGACGTTTTTTTATGTTGCAAATAAGTTTGAAATAAATTTTACCTACACTTAACTACCAACATTTGTACATTTTTGTACTGAAACCATTATATTAATATGTAAAAAGTTCATTTTCTTCTAAAACGACGAAAAATTATTATTTTTTTTTAATTATAATAATGATAGTTCTTTATACATGCAGATGAATTTATAGATTTTGAATATATGTATTTACAAAACTTTAATACATTAACAAATATTTAATATTTTTAAAAAATATTCCAACAGCAGTCTCGGACCAGTTTGAAACTGTCAGAAATATTAGCCCAGTTGTCTCTTATAGGGTAAGCTCACTATATCTACATTAATCTTTATCTGGGCGAATATTTCTGACGGTTTCAAACTAGCCCGAGACTGCTGTTGGAACAAACCTATTATATTGTTTTAGATCTGGCACTAATACGCTCGGCATAGTATTCTTCTGCCTTATATTTGGGACAATTTTAGGCACTCTTGGAGCAAAGGGTAAAATAGTGATAGACTTTTTCTCTGTGATATTTAATGTAGTTATGAAAATGGTCACTGGAGTTATATGGTTAACCCCACTTGGCATAAGTAGTGTTATAGCTGGAAAAATCCTCTCAGTAACTAATATTGCTCTAGTGATTTCGCAACTTGGATGGTTTATAGCCACAGTAATAATAGGAGTGTTTCTGTACCAGTTGATAATTATGCAACTGATATATTTAGTTTTTGTCAAGAAAAATCCATTTAAATATTATCTGAGTTTAATTCAAGGTAAATATTTCTTTCTGTTATCAGTTTTACATATTATTACGATATGTGACATTAAAACAACTGTTAAGGTAGCCATATACATACGCGTTTTGGCGCTGTAACTTCATTACCTATAAATAAAGAAATACTATTTAGTTATTTAGCAAAAAAACTTCCATACTTAAAAAAATATTTATTACAGCTGCTTTTGAGCTGTTGCAATAGCTGTGAAAGAAATCCAATTGCAGCCATTTGGTTGTTCATTTAAGTTGCGGCAACGTTAGGTATGGCAAAAAAATATTTTGTATAAAAGGCTTTAAAATTAAAAATTTAAAATTCTAAAGCCAAAATACAGCTAAACAACAGTCATCCTAACTATTTTGCAGCTAAAATTTAGCTGCGAAAGTTGTATAGACCACACTGTGCTACTTGGGAGGCTAATGTTGTATTGTTAACCTGTTCCAAGTTAAAGATTGTCAATGATATTTTAGGTAGATACCAGAATTCCAACAAACATTTTTACTGATATGCTTGAATACCGTCTATCTGCTCCTTAGTTCGAATCTCAGCTCCAGCAGACAGTACTGTCAGAGAGAATTGTTGTGCCTCCACATTATTTTCAATGTAACCCCCTCCTGGACAGCTTTTGCTTTAGATTTGGGGTGTAGTCTAATTTGTGTGGTGTGTTTTTAACGTAAAGTTGTTACACCAGCGACTTGAGGACGGTGCTACTTGGGAGGCTAATGCTGTATTGCTAACCTGTTTCAAATTAAAAATTGTCAATGAAATTTTAGGTAGGTACCAGAATTCCAACAAACATTTTTACTGATATGCTTGAATACTGTCTATCTGCTCCTGAGTTCGAATGTCAACTCCAGCAGACAACACTATTGGGGGGAATTGTTGTCCGTGGACGTTATTTTCAGTGTAACCCTCCTCCTGGACAGCTTCTGCTTTAGAATTGAAGGGTAATCTAATTTATGTGCTTTGTTTTTAACGTAAAGTTGTTACATCAGCGATTTGAAGACAGTGCTACTTGGTAGGCTCCTATTTCAAATTAAAAATTGTCAATGAAATTTTAGGTAGGTATCAGAATTTCAACAAACATTTTTACTGATATTCTTGAAAACTGTCTATCTGCTCCTGAATTCGAATCTCAATTCCAGCAGACAACAGTATTGGAGGAAATTGTTGTGCGTCGACGTTATTTTCAGTGTAACCCTCCTCCTGGACAGCTTCTGCTTTAGAATTGAAGTGTATTCTAATTTATGTTGTTTTTAACATAAAGTTGTTACACCAGCGATTTGAGGACGATGCTTATCAGGTCGGAGCAAATTAAACTCAACAAGTGTAAACGAGTACTCGCATATTTTCGCACCACCGCAGTTTAATAAACAAAGGACCTATCAACCATAAAATTAAAGAGTATAGGACGTACCGACTTTCCTGGTTTATGTATCTTAGGCAAGCAGTACAATCTAGGTACACTTGGGTTAGATACAAATAACCTCCTATTTAAAGCTGGAGTAATAAGGTTGTTGCAGGATTTAAGTACATTTCTTACTTCAGTAACCATTTTTGGTAATGGATTTCTAGAAAGTTTTTATAAGGACCATTACTAATCAGATTGTCTACCCTTTCATAATGGTAATCTTTATCTAAAACAACAAAAATAAAAAAATATTCAGTTGCAAGAAGGTGAAATTTTGATCTCCTTTGACGTTTGTTCATTGTTTCTAAGTGTTCCGATACGACAAACCTTGGACTACCTTAAGGATCTACTCGAATTAAACAATCTCAGTGAAGATGTAGTAGAAGAATATCTTAAACTCACTAAACTTTGCATGAAATAAAATTGTTTCCGATTCAACAATAATTTCTTCGAACAACATGAAGGAACAACAATGGATAACTCTTTGTCACCATTAATTGCCAGTCTCTTCATGAACAGATTGGAGACGGATGCAAAACAAGAATTCGAGTATTTCCCCAGAGTTTGGCTTAGATATGTGGATGATATTTTTGCAGTGTTCGATACAAAAGTCGCTGATATTGATAACTTTGTATCTAAATTAAACCGTCGTTTCGCGTCAGTTAAATTCACATATGAAACTGAAAACTCTGGACAACTACCATTTTTAGATGTATTGATAATTAGAAACACTGAAAATAAGTTAGAATTTGACATATACAGAAAAGATACCAGTACTCTAAGATATATCCCTAAGGACTCTCACCATTGTGCTCAACACAAAATGGCGAGTTTTAATTTTCTAATCCATCGTCTATTAAGCTTCCCCCTCAATAAGGAGAGGTTTAAAAAAAGAAAAGGCATTGATTAAGGACATAGCTGCGAGTAATGGATATTCTGTAAGTTTAATTCATAAAATAATTAGGAAACGAAAGTCTAAAGAGTCGCTTCGAAATTCCTCGACCTTTCAAAATGAAAGAGAAAGTCCGAAATTTGTATCGATTCCATTCAATCCTCGATTCACCCGTGGTATTAATAAGATTTTTAAAGATGTAGGTATGACAGTGGTTCATTCATCGGGAAACAAACGACAACAACTTTTAGCATAAGTTTAGTTTTAATCATCTCCAGATGATGCCAACTTGGTTGGCGAAAAGTGTTTTGGTGTTTCGTGGAAAAGTACGTCAGTGTTACCAAATTGTACTAAAAGATATTTTATCGATAAATAAAAGCTAAAATATTTTTTACGGTGGCAGAGTACACTTTGCAGTGTGAGTCGGTTGCACTGTGAACTGTGCACAGTGAATTAATTAATTGCCTGAATAAATCAAGACATATTTATGAAAAACAAATATATTTCTTATATTTATCTAAGATATTAAAGAAGTAAAAATAGTGACAAACATAAACAAATTAAAAAAATAAAGGGTTAATTTAACTAAAAATGGTGATTTTCTAAACATTTTAATAAAATAAGTAAAGAAAAAGAAAACAAATACTTTTAATTTTTTACTCTTTTTTTTAACATTTCAAATGGTGGTTCCCACTCGTGAGTTTAATGTCCTAAAATATGTTTTATCGTTGTTAAATAAATATACGTAATTGATGTAATTAGCTTATTGAGGAAATGAGAAATCCGATTTTTGTGCGCTTATATGAAAAAGTACTAAATTAAGACGAATTTCGTGCAAAATGTACGTTTTGTACTTTCATATTAAAAATGTACTAAATTTAGTACAAATGTACTAAAAGGGCGGCACTGCTAACATCGAAATTCGGTAGTAAGTTAAGGCTGAGGTCAGAGTGGCACCGTTTTCGTCCGAATTTATTCTCGGATCATTACGGCCAAAAGAGATCGACCGTAGGAGATGGTCGGTACATTATCGTTTTCTACCGAAAATTAGTGGCGTTGAAAATATCGTGAGTGCAATTTTGGCTTTTCAGTTTTGTTTTAAAAAAATATAATAACTACATAACTTCAAAGTTAACAGAATGAATTTGCAAACATTATTATCTGCAGAAGCATGTAGCGCCTTAAAGATGATATTATTTAAAAATAGAAAAAACGTATTAAATAAACGATATTTTGTAAGCATTTTACTTTTCATTCATTCGTGTTTAAGTGAGGTTACAGATATCAAACCCTGAAAAAATGACATGAAAAAAATAACAAAAGAATTAAATGTTTCAGAAAAAATAAAATTTTTAAGACACATAAAAGAGAAAGATTTATTTAAATATTTTTTAATATTGTTTGGTGTAATGCACAATTAAAATATTATTTTAAGAAACGCCTACGTTAATAGAGTGTATTTTTACTGACTCATATTTCGTTAGAAAATATTTTTACAGAACGGTAAATCAGCAGGAAAAGCTACTTTTACAATATTTAGATATATGAAAATCAAATTGCTCCTAACCATACTTCTTGAAACTATTTCGCCAGGCAAGGTATGTAACACAATCGGCTTTTCACAGACGGTAATGATTTTACAGACACGCTTTGTGTAACAAAATGTGCACTTTCTGTAAGAGTATTTGGGTAAGTCGATTATCAAATGTCTAACAAAATATTGTCTGTAAATGTACTGTTCACTGAAAACTTGTTTTGTTGATTTTGCTATTCGACAAAAGCATGTTCTAATGAAATAAGTGCCTGTAGAAATACTTCTGCCACCGTACATTGATTCTTGTTTTATTATATTATTATTTTTGTAAATGTTCAAAAACAGTGTGGCAAAATTTTACATACTACAAGCCACAGAGAACTGTCGAGGAATGTAGCTTTGATGTACCATTTATTACAGAATTAATTACCTGATATCAAAAGGACCTGCCAACTTTCTATAGCTTTAGCTTTCAGTGTCAGATATCAAATACATAAATATTAATATGAAAAAACGACAAAATGAAACATTGCAGTCAAAAACGTTTTATAAAAAACACGGTCCCCAACCAAACCTTTTACTTTTCACTTTTTGTGTTACGCAATTCTACTGGTGAGGTTAAAATTTAAAATATAATTGGCGGGTCGAAAGTGAACATTTTCAACTATTTTGCAGTGCACTCAAATTTTGCCTTGCACGTTGAAAGTTTAAGGATATACATGGAGGAAGATATCCATTTACTACACATATATGGACTTTCATTTGATATTAGTTATAGTTCCATGGGATAGTATTTTATAAATTATCCTACACCAGTTACCAGTCAATTAACAGTATTATATTTTGGCGACGAGCAAATGGAAAACAATAAGTAAAAAATTAGTCACCACCAATCGGCGTAACAACGTAACACCCTCACTGTCAACTAACGTTTTGATTAAAATTTTTCCTAAAAACTACTTCGTGGAGCAAATCAAGATGAACAAATTAATAGCAATTATCCACCTTTTAATCCTCTGTCAAACATTCCAATATAATAAACAGGCACGAGATAGAAAAGAAACCATACTAAAATATTGTATAGCTGAATCAGTTCTTTAGATATTTCTAAAAAAAAACTATATATTTATTCAAAGGCTGTGTAGTTCCTTTAGTCCGAAGTCATTCCATTTAATTACAGCGTTCTACAAATAGTACAAACATCATACTAGGATTAAATTATCAGTTCCGTAGGTACTAGATAATTTATAAAAAAGTTGAAAATCTCTTTTTGTGACTGATATTATTAAAATATAATTTTTGCGAATAAACTCTATTATTGTTATTATTATGAACTATTAAGATAATTGCTAAAAAATCCATATCTAGAACACATAAATATGGTTTTATTAAATTTTTAGTTAAAAAATATATATATTCGTAATGAGAAAGTGGAAATTTAGTTACAGTTATTTTTCATTTGCTTTCTTTTTGTACTGTTGTAATGCCAAAATATCTCAATAAAAATAAAACAAGTACTTATCTAAGCATTTGTCATCTTTTACCTCACATAAATATTTCTGTGGAAATATTTTCGTTGGCGATCTTTAGGAGAAATTCAAAAACGAAAATCGATTGACAAGTGCTGAAAATTGATTTTTACTTGACATATGTATATTAATATCAAATGGAAAATTTGATTCTAATCTATAATCTCTTTATGACAATTACCTAGAAATTCTACAGCTAGAAGTCGGCATATTATTTTATATGCTTTTTCGGAATCTTACCAATTTTAATCTTAAACCTCAATCTAACTTAATTTTTAAGGGACTCTAACGGCGTTTGCAACTGCATCCACTGCTGCTGCTCTTCCAGTGACTTTTACTTTAATGGACGAAAAAGTTAAAATAGACCCTAGGATATCAAGATTTGTTCTACCAATTGGATGTAATATTAATATGGATGGAACAGCGATGTTTATAGCAATCGCATCAATTTTTATTGCTCAAATGAATGGGATCACTTTAGGTATTGGGGAACTTGTTACGGTTTGGTAAGCATGCATAATCTGTATCTATATTTTTAGCAATTATTTCACATTTTAGTGTTGTATATCCTTGCTGGAGACAAAATTAACAGTTATTTATCTATCAACGACGTAAAGTAAGCGTCTATGGCCCGCGGCGTGAAGATAATAGCCCGAGGCTTTAACCGAGGGGTATTCCACGCCAAGGGCCATAAATGCTTGTTACGCCCGTGATACAAAATTTTATTCTCTAATGGTTTATAGGGTCAATTACAAACTTAGATTAATTTTGATTTACATATAAATAAATAACTAATATATACATATATATATATATATATATATATATATATATATATATATATATATATATATATATATATATATATATATATATATATATATATATATAATATATATATATATATATATATATATATATATATATATATATATATATATATATATATATATATATATATATATATATATATATATATATATATATATATATATATATATATATATATATATATATATATATATATATATATATATATATATATATATATATATATATATATATATATATATATATATATATATATATATATATATATATATATATATATATATATATATATATATATATATATGTTGTTTTTCAGGTTTTCGCGGGTGGTGAATGTTAAATTCGTTTTCCGGGTATACTCCCGCGTAGGTGATAGGCCCCGAGAGGGCCCGTGGTTGTCTGAACGACGTTTCGGCAGAATCTCATCTGCCATCTTCAGGTTCTAACAGATAACTGCTTACTGCGGCTTCTGGTAACTCGAACTGAAATGACGTTTTCTGGATCTGGCAGTTCTTTATATACTCTACCTATGTTACGCTCTGTTGCTCTCGACACACTCCGGGCGTCATGGTCTGCTGCACCCATCTCCTGATTTCGAGCGCGGCTTCGTGTAATCGGTCCTGTTCGGGCGCGCATGCGTGTGTCTGTGCTTATGTCACGGTCTGTTGTACCCATCTCCTGATTTCGAGCGCGACTCCGTGTACTTGGTCCTATTAGATTAGCTCTGGTTGGTTCCTCTTCGTGTGTTCGTTGCGTTATGTTTCTTGCTTCCTCATGGACAGCAGCATGCAATACCAGAGCAGGCTTCCATGTGGTAGGTAGTCTTTGGGTGTCATCTCGTGTATTTAGATTGTGTGGTCTTTTCTCTATTTCTATGGCCTCTCTGATGATTCTTGACTTGTAATGCTCGATATTGGCTAGTGTTTTTGTTTTGTCGAAATCAATCCTATGTCCTGTAGTTTTGACATGTTGAGCTAAAGATGATGTTCTCTCGTCTTTTCTAACAGCGTTTATGTGTTCTTCGTGTCTTGCACTTATTTTTCTGTTGGTCTGTCCTATGTATGATTTGTTGCAATCTTGGCATGGTATTTCATATACCCCTTGACTTTCTAGAGCAATTTTGGTCTTTGGATTTCGAAGAATGGTGCTGATTTTCTTGTCGGTCTTAAAAGTTGTTTCTATTTTATGTTTACGTAGAAGTTTGCTTATTTTATCCGTTGTTCCTTTTATGTATGGCAGATAGGCTTTTGCTATGGGTTGTTCGGAGTCCTCTTGATTTCTCGGCCGAGATGGTTTTGACAACTTCTGTATTCTTTGTTGTGTGAACCCATTCTTTCGCAGCGCTTTGTGCAGAGTTGACATTTCTTCTTTGAGGTTGTCTGCATCTGCTAGTCTCTGCGAGCGTGTGACTAATGTCTTTACTACTGAGTTTAGTTGTGCTGGATGGTGGTGTGACTGTGCATTTAGGTATCTGTCAGTGTGAGTGGCTTTTCTATAAACTGTGTGGCCTAGACTTCCGTCCTGCTTCTTCTTGACCAGTACGTCGAGAAATGGTAGCTGACTGTCAGTCTCTACCTCCATGGTGAACTTAATTTTGTCGTGAATACTATTCAGATGTTCTAAGAAGTTAGTGAGATTCTCTCTTCCATGAGTCCAAATCACAAATGTGTCGTCGACGTACCTTAGCCATAGGCTTGGTTTTAATGGTGCAGATTGTAGTGCTCGAGTTTCTAAATCCTCCATAAAGAGATTGGCAATAACTGGAGATAGGGGGGAGCCCATCGGGGCTCCTTCGGTTTGTCTGTAGCGTTGCTCATTGTATGTAAAATAGGTATTATTTAGGCAATGTTGAGTTAGCCTAAGAATATGATCTGCTGGATGATATTTTCGCTTGATAATGTCGAGTGACTCCTCTACGGGTACGTTGGTGAACAAGGATATGACATCGAAGCTCACTAGAAGATGTTCCGCTTGGACGGTCTGATTTCTTAATAACTCAATGAAATGGTCTGCATTTTTCACGTAGGATTTAACTTCCTCGGCAAACGGTTGTAGTTGTCTGGCTAAGTGTCTTGCTAACTGCTGTGTGGGTGACCCTATTGAGCTAATTCACAAAGAAGGAGCTCCTCTAAGACCAATTGTATATATATATATATATATATATATATATATATATATATATATATATATATATATATATATATATATATATATATATATATATATATATATATATATATATATATAGAGGGCTAACCACCCTGGTACTCCTACTGCTATGGGTTCCTTACAATCGACCTCAGTCGGATGGTGGTCAAGGACAGATGGGAGGGGCCTACCGGACGGCCCAAACGATGACGACACCGCAATTGTACATAAACGCTTTAAGTGGACGAGGAAACTAAAGGATGACTTGCTGATCTGCCGCGAGAGTAGCGAACCTGAGCGAAGGGGATACATGGCGCGATTGCATGCACTTTGGTGCGAAATGCATCCAGAGCATCGAGCCTTCTCTCAACAACACCTGAGAGATCAAGTATACTTCTTGCGCAGAACAGGTTACGTAAGGGCACCCCGTCAGCTGGAAGAACTTCCAGCCGCAGTTCCACCGCGGCAATTACCAGCTGATGGGGAACATCCATTAGAGTTCACCGATATAGACTTAAGGACAAGGGTTAGCCTTAACACCAAGGCTAACCTAAAGCCACAAGACCTGGCTAGAATAGACGCCGTCATCGATGAGGAAATTCCGGAAGATGCAGACATCTGGCAAATCAACTGTGCCGTGTACAACGCCGCGAAGCAACTCGTCCTCCGTGAGAGGTCAACCAATCACGGGGTCGAGAAAGCCAAGCGGCGTGTACAAAAAATCGAGGGCAAAATACAGTCGGCCAGACAACACGCTTCTCGGATCCAGAGTGTGGTGGAATATAAGACGACTGGTAGAGTTTTTACTCCCAGGATCCGGCGCATATCAGCCGGATTAAGACGTCAACACCATACTCTAAATCTGACAGTGATGCTTACCATCAAGCAGCACTGTCTAGATAGGATCCGAGCGCTCATGGCGATAAAGAAAACATTGAAGAGGCGGGTGAGAAGTATGGAACAAAACAATTTGTTCCGTACGAATCCTTCTCGCCTCTTTCAAGAGCCACAGCGTGTTGTCGAGAATCCGCCGACTGTAGAAGATGTCGAAACCTTCTGGAAGGGAATCTACGAAATGGCGCGTCCATTCAATAGCGACACTTCATCAATTGCACACTTCGAGGCTCTGTGTCACAGACATCTTGAAGAGCCAGAAGAAGTGTGCCCGGCCACGGCCGTCTTCTAGAGACGGCCGTGGCCCGGCAATCAGTACGGAGGAAGTCCAACAAGCACTTGTTGGTACCAAGAACTTCGCTGCCCCGGGCCCAGACGGCATTAACAACTGGTGGTGGAAGAAAGTTCCTTCCACTCACCGCAATCTGGCGCGAGTTTTCAACTCATGGTTGAACGAGGGGCAGCAGATTCCGGACTGGTTCGTCGAGGGACGTACTGTGCTTATCCCCAAAAAGGGGGATCTTTCCGACCCGAGGAATTATAGGCCGATCACATGCCTCAACTCCTGCTACAAGATATTTACACGTATCTTGTATGCTAGGACACTGAGGTCCGTTGATCCGGTCTTCCAGCAGATACACGAACAGCGTGGTGCCAAGAAGGGTATGGCAGGTTGCAAGGACAGCCTGCTGATAGACCGCTGTATTACACAGGATTCTGTGCAATACAAGCGGAGTCTATCGATGGCCTGGATTGATTACCGCAAGGCATTTGATACAACATCACATGAGCTATTGTTGTACTTGCTCGAATGTCTTGCGGTACCAGCACCACTAGTGAGATGCATAGAACAGCTGCTGCCGCTCTGAAAGACCCGCTTCACCATAACATCAGGTGCACAGCGGGTCACGTCAGAGCAGGTGGCATTTAGGAGAGGAGTTTTCCAGGGTGACTCCCTGAGTCCTCTCCTCTTTGCATCTCACTGCTGCCGTTGTCTGTTGGGCTCCGCCAAACCCGCGGATATCAATGTGAGCCACCCAGCGGCCGGAGGCATAAGGTCACCCATCTATTCTATATGGATGACCTTAAACTTTATGCCTCCGGAGAGCGCGAACTACAAAACGCTCTTAAGGTGGTCGAAGAATATACGCGGGCAATTGGTATGGAGTTTGGGTTGGACAAATGTGCAGTCGTCCACCTCAAGAGAGGGCGATGCGGGGAATTCCCCTGAGGATGCGCAGCTCACAGACGGAAACATCCTAAGACATCTGGATGCCGGAGAGACCTATACATACCTGGGTGTGCAACAAAGGTAGATCCAGGATGTAACACAAATAAAGGATTCTCTCCGCGGCAAGTACAGACACCGTCTCCGAAAGATTTGGTCTTCCGAACTTTCGGGGAAGAACAAGGTGTCTGCAACTAATATGCTTGCCGTTCCGGTTCTGCTCTACTCCTTCGGAGTAGTAAAATGGACGGTAGATGAGCTGCGCCAATTAGACAGAGATACCCGCAAGATGATGAATATTCACAGAAGTATTCATCCTAGATCGTCCGTTCCTCGTGTGTACCTCCCACGTCAACGGGGGGGGAGCGAGGACTCTTGAGTTTGGAATGTACGCATGGCAGAGTAGTACTGAGTATGGCATACAACATCCTCAGGAGCTCAGATCCCTCTTGCGGTTCGTAAAACATTACGAAACTGTAGGAGTGGGAGCAGGATTGTTCAAGGCAGCAAAATGAGCCGCAGATGAACTCGGTCTCGCATTTGACATCAGGCGAAGAGGCCGGCGAGGTGCTGATGTTGTCAGTCACCGAACTTCAGCCAAATCGTCTGAAAGCCCGAATTAGCGCTGCCGAACAGGAAAATCTGTTTTGGCAGCACGTCGATAAACCCCAGCATGGTGTCTTCTATAAGAACATAGAAACGCTGGGTTTATCGACCAGGCTGACATTCGCCTTTCTAAGGTAAGCTGGGCTTAAGTCAGAGACCGAGGGATTCATTATAGCCTGCCAAGATGGTGTTATCAACACCTTGGTCTACCGTAGCCACGTGTGGCGTGTAGAGGTTCCTGATATCAACTGCAGGACCTGCCATCAGGCGCCGGAATCGCTCTTGCACTTACTATCTGCATGCCCCATATACGCGATTTCGGCCTACATCCACCGACATAACGCGGCTTTACGAGTGCTATACTACCATCTGAGGCACTCGTACGGGGTAGACCGTTGTCGAGAACGAGAAATGCCGGATTTACTGGAACTACTCGTTCCCGACTGTCAGGCTAATCCAAACCAACAAGCCTGACATAGTCCTCCTCATCCATCAACTCAAGGTGATGTATGTCATCGAGTTCTCGGCACCTGCGGAGAAAAACATCACCTTGAAGGAGGAGGAGAAACGGGCCAAATATCGCGATCTCCGGTACGAGCTCCAAGTGCTGTACCCAGGCTTCTCGGTAAAAATGGTCGTCCTTATAATGGGTGTACTCGGAGGGATAAAGCCTACGCTGCTCTTGGAACCGAAGATCATACCGGCCTGCCAAAAGTCAGCCGAGCGGCTAGCAGGCCAAATGCAGAAGGCGGTCATTCTGGGTTCTCTCCGTCTGCTTAGGGCACATGATTCTGGTATCTACAGTCACTAACCCTGCGGGATGTGGGGAGTGGCTGTAGTTGATGCGCCGGCGCGACTCCCGTGAGGCGTCGGAGGGGTCACGAGAGGACTGACCGGCATCGGGAAACCGAAAAATAATAATAGTAATAATAATAATTCCTTTATTAAAGTAATTGTAAATATAATTTTACAATTAGCAATACAAGGGGAAGTCTAGCCACGGCTACTTCACTTAACCTTATCACTTATCATAGAAATATATACATAAAAGAAACAGAACTAAACAAGTGATATTGAATATAACAAATATAAGAGAATAATATAAAATCTAAATTAATACACCAACTAAACTTAAGACAAAAGTTGAAACAAAAGGGAACCATACAGTAGACGATAGGTTGTTCATTATGAAGATGTTCTTATTCGAACAGTTAAGATGATATAAAAAGATTTTTTACTTTTCTTCGAAAGCTATTTACGGGTAATGTTTATGTTGATTATTAATAAAGTTATAAATTTTGACAGCGTTGTAGCAGAAAGATCTCTGAAATATGGTTGTTTGGAATTTAGGTAATGCCAATTTTTGGACATGTCTTACATTTACATTATGAAGATTGTATCTAAAATTTAGTTTATCATGGAGATACGATGGCGTGGAAGAGAGAAGTAGACGATTAACAAATATTGACAGAATATTTGAACAGATTTTCAATATTGTGCCAATTAAGTTTTTTGATTTTGTTAGAAATATGGTCATACTTTCTTAAACAAAAATATACCAACAACTATTCTGAACTTTTTCCAATCGATACAAATTTAGTTTGTCTAAGCAGCATGGAATGTAACATATATTACAATAGTTTAATATTGATAAAACTAGTGACTCACAAAGTTTTTTACGTAGTTTGTAGTTTATTAGCTAATAATATTACAATAAAGTAATTTTAATGTAACATACGATTTTTTTATCAATTTCGTAACATGATCAGAGAAACGCATGCTATCGTCGAATATTAAACCTAAATTTTTTACCTTACTCATTATTTTCAAAGGTTCATTATTTATGTTCAGGATCAAATTTGATTTTACGAAGGACCTAACTTTTTTTTGAGAAAAGCAAATAACCGAGCATTTAGATGGATTAAGCTTTAAATTATTATTTCCTTTTGAATAGTTTGTAATAGAACGAAGATCTGCATTTATGTTATTACAAGCTGTATTGATAGATTTGGGATCAAATAAATAGTGAAGTTGGGTGTCGTCAGCATACCCTTGCATTTTTGTTGAATTGACACATTTAAATAAATCTGCTGTATATAGTAAAAAAGAGAACTGGACCCAACACTGATCCTTGAGGAACACCAGATGTGATGGTGGAAATGTTTAAAAAAAGAATCCCCAAGAACTACTCTTTGAGTCCAAGAATCTAAATACGTCTTAAAGAAATTAGCTGAAATGTTGTCAAATCCATAATATTTTAATTTAGCACAAAGGAGGCTGTGATCTAAAGTGTCAAAGGCTTTAAAGAAATCTAATAAAACAAGTGCCGAGGCTTTACCTTTATCTAATGATTTAAAAATGTCATCACAAATATTTAGTAACACAGAGGTAGTGCTATGACCTTTTCTAAAACCCGACTGTAAATGAGAGATAATATTTTTTGACGCATAGTCGCATATTTGAGGCTGAATAAATTTTTCTAGAACTTTTGCCATTGCAGGTATTATGCTTATTGGTTTTAGATCAGAATAATTTTCAGGACTATTTGTTTTTGGTAGAAGTTTTACTAACGATAGTTTCCACTGGTCTGGAAAATAGCCAATTTCTAAACAACAATTAATGATATGTGTAATATGTACAGCAATTACGGATGTGCAATATTGTAGCATCTTGGCGCTAATATTATTACGACCTTGAGCATTTGAATGAAGTTCCACAATGATATGTTTTATTTCATCAATTGTAACAAATTTAAAAGAAAAAGTTAAGTCGTTATCAAACTTTTTGTTTTCAAAACAAGACACAGCATTTGCACAATTATTTGGAGGACTGTAATATACAGATGTGAAATAATCATTTATGGCTTCGGGATTTTTTTTGTCTGCGGTATATCAAAATTCTGTTTGGGTTTTATATTCAAATTTTTTAAGGCTTTCCAAAGATCTTTTTTATTATTACTTTCTTGAATATGTGATAAATAGGCTGCCTTTTCACGTCGAATGGAAGCAACAATTAAATTTCTAAATTGCTTATATATGTTACGATCATGCGGACTATTCGATTTTTTATATTTACTTAATAATTTATCGCGTTCTACCATCATTTGTTTTATACCATTTGTAAGCCAAGGTGCATATGGTTTTGTTATACGAGATGTTATAAACGGTGCGTGTTTATTAAATAACAATATAATATTATCAGTTAGATAATATATTTTATCATCTATATTATTTAATTAAAGATATCATCCCAGGGAACGCTTTTTAAATCCACCAAAAAGTGTTCTAATGAAAAATGGCTGAAATTTCTATATGTTAGCATTATAGTTTTGTTTCTTGTAACCGTATATTTTATGTCGCAATAGATGGCATTGTGATCCGAAATAAGGTCTGCATTTAGATTTCCAGCATTTATATACATAGAGGGTTGGTTAAAGTAGATAGCATCTATTATTTTTCAGAGGTGTTCGTAATTCTGGTTGAATCATTAATTAGCTGAGTGAACTCGTAAGCAGAAAAGCATTCTAAAACAGGATTATCATAATAATGATCGACATTTACATCTCCTAAAATAATTATATTGTCATATTGAGTTGTAATATGTGACAGAATATCATCGAAAGGTTTTATAGACGCAGTTAAATTATTTGCAGGCACTCTGTAAATAACTCCAACGAGTAAGTTAAGCTTACCGATTCTTACATTTAAAAATAAATATTCTAAACCATATATACTAACAAAATCATTTAAAACTTCATTTGCTGAAAATAAATTGTTTACATAAATGCCTACTCCCCTGCCAACACGATCCTAAAAAAAAAATGAAAGCTGGGAACATTAATAATATCGGAAGATATGTTATCATTCAACCATGTTTCCGTAACACAAAATAAGAAAAATTTATTTTCAATTAATAAGTTACAAAAAGCATCAAATCCCGTAAATAGTGAACGAGCATTTAAGTGACCTATTCTAACCTTGTTGTTCATAATTAATCTTAGCTCTTAATTGATCTATTTTAATCTTACGATAATTGCACAACGGATCGTCCACAGTATGGTCTACTAACAAATTGGTTTTGAATTTGATATTATATTCTTTACAATTTATACAAGATGAAGTTTCAGACACGCAATCACGTTTTTCATGGGATCCGGAACATTTTGGACAAACTGGTGAATCAGCACGGCAAATGTTTTTTATGTGACCATACTTATTACACTTGTAACAGCGCCGAAGACTAAAGTGTTCCTTAACAGGACATCTCCAACCAATATATAGAGATTCTTTTTTCATAGCTAAGGTGAATACTGACGGTGGCAATTCTACTACAATATTATACAAGTTATTAAACTTCAATTTGGTAACCAGCTTAATGTCATTTTCGGTGCAGTTGAGATTGTTATCAGAAATAATATTTTTTATAAGGTCTGGATCAGTGACAGTTAGGTTCCACACTGTATACTATTACTCATAGATTATCGGTTGATTTGACAAATAAAGCAGGTGATGCTTTTTTTAGATATTAATTTTTTTCTTACAACATTGCTATAAGAAATGCTAGGCTTATCGTATGAGACAGGATTAATCATACTTACAATGTTTTGTTCTCTATCGGACAACCTTGCTTTTTGTAAGGCCACAATATATTCTAGGTCATCTACCCTTTTAATTAATAATTCTTTCTCACGAAGAAGACAATTGTTTTCACTTTGTAAAAGTAACTTAGAATCAGTACTGCTACCTTCACCACTACACTGTCCGCTACACCAGAAAAAACGTCATTATTTATTTTATCACAACAACCCCTGCACATCTAATCTTTTTTAAACACCTTTACTACTCTTGCCATAGCTTCAAAACATAATGTATCTATAACTATGTCACATTCACTATTATTACATCTGATACCACCTCTAGAAACTTTATTATTACAAATACTGCAATTTTTGCCCTTTTTTTCAGCAGACTCGGAATCATCGTCCGCCTTAAAAATACATTTTTTAGTAAAAAATTCAACATTAAATTTAAAGTCACATTGTTTGCAGTTGTTATACTAACTGGTGGTTCCCCAAACACCTGAACATCATCATCACTGTCCATTTTAAATATTTTCTTAATATATTTTTTTTAGCACTTACAAATATTAAAGCGAAATAAACATTGAATCAGACATGTATCGCAACTAGAGATGCACCGGGAACAGTTTTTTTGAAAAGCCGGGTACCGAGTACCCGGCGCAACTTCTGTTTTGGGTACCGGGTACCCGGCCGCCGGGTAGTAAAAAAAAATATCTGTCAGTTTAATGTCTAGTAAAATCTTGCTTTTATTCAAAAATATTATTTAAAATATAAAATAAAACTAAATGTGTTAAAAATTATTGGTTATAGTTACGCGAGAAGCTAATTTAAATTTTGATGCATTTTTAACGTTATGAAACGCTCGGCGTGGCGCGAAATAAATCGTTGGTCCGGCAATTGTTTACTGTCGGCACTATTCAGTGAATCACGTGCGACGTTAACAATCGTCTGGGAGTCCCTAAATTATTTATTGTGTTATTTATGATCTATGAATCCATTTGTTAACTTCAGAAAAACTATTTTAAGTGAGTGTACAGTTCTAAAAAGAGTTAAATATGAGTGTTAAAGCAAGAAGTAACGTTTGGAATTACTTTGATATACCAGAAGATGACCAATTTGTAGCAGTATGTAACGTATGTAAAAGTCATATCAGCCGCTGCGGTGTAGGCAAAAAAATCCTCTACATCGTCTTTGTTAAAACATTTAAAGTTTAAACATACTGAAGAATATCGTAAAATTCAAGAGCAGAGACAGGGAGAAATATCCGAAAATTTTAAACCAAACCAGCGGCTTATTACCAATTTTATTAAAAAAACAAAAACATGGGATATTACTGATGCACGCTCAATAGAAATTCATAAAGCAATAGCGGAGATGATAGCCCTGGACAATCAGCCTTATACATTAGTAACTGATAGAGGTTAGTGACTGACAGTACATTACATTACAATAGTCTTGCAGGGCCATATTTGGTAAAGTTAAGTTATCTTTATTTTACAACAAATATTTTTTTGTTATGTTTCTTTTGTATGATTTTAATTTTAACAACCACTAGATCAGCCAACCTCATGACAAATTAAATTTTATTGGCCCTTTATAACAGCAAAAATAAATATTTTACAGTGTACCGAAGCATAAGAAAATATCGCAATTCCGTATTTTTTTTTTTTTTTTTAGGTTTCAACAGATTCATGGAAACTCTTCAGCCTCACTATAAAATTCCAAGCCGCAAATACTTTACAGACACTGTTATACCAGATGTGTATAATAGCTGCCGAGCTAAAAGTTCTGGAAAACATATCTGCGGCGGAATTTATTTCAGTTACTACAGATATGTGGACGTCGGATGTCAATAATAATAGTTTCATAAGTTTAACAGCCCATTGGGTAACTTATAATTTCGAATTAAAACATGCTGTTCTAAATATTAAACCGTTCTCAGGCAGCCATATGGGAGAAAAAATTTGTAATGTTTTGTTTGAGATTTTAAATGAGTGTAATATTGGCACGGAAAAATTGCATTTACTTCTTCGGGATGGTGGAGCCAATATTAAAAAGCTGCAAAATACATGAAAATTGATCACGAATCTTGTTTTATTCATACCCAACAATTGGTTGTGCTTGATGCAATTCGGTCACAAAGAAGCGTGTCTGATTTAATAGCAGTTGCTCGAAACATAGTAACACATTTTAATCATTCTTCTGTTTCACGTGAAAAACTTGAAAATATTCAAAATGAATTAAATATGCCTGCCAAAAAATTAGTACAAGACGTCCAGACATGCTGGAACTCAACTTACTATTTACTAGAAAGGTTGTTTGAACAAAATAGACCTAAGTATTAGTCTTTTTTTTTTTAATTATAAACACTTTTTATTACTTGTCTAATTTTCACTTTATTTGTTATTTTACAACTAGTTTCATCCTATTTGGACATTTTCAAGTAAACTAAATTATACACAGATTTTACTTTCATTTAAATTATAAACTGAACTGAATACAAGGATGGGTCACTTTATGGTTGATCATAATTTGTACAGATATTATGTCTTTAAATGTACATAATATCTGTACAAATTATGAATTATATGATCAACCATAAAGTGACCAATCCTTGTATTCAGTTCAGTTTATAATTTAAATGAAAGTAAAATCTGTGTATAATTTAGTTTACTTGAAAATGTCCGAATAGGATGAAACTAGTTGTAAAATAACAAATAAAGTGAAAATTAGACAAATAATAAAAAGTGTTTATAATTTTTTAAATCAAAATGGATTTTCACAAAGTAACTTCATCTTCAATCAACTTTTTTACCTATTAGTCTATTTATAGCTGATAACAATGTAATTGGGTCTCTATCTCAAAATCAATGGCAGCTGACTGAAAATATTTTACTATTGCTTAAACCTTTTGAAGAAATTACAAGACGCTTCAGTTCAACTAACTGCATCATATCTGAAGTTATTCCAACACTGGTCGCTCTCCAAAAGTATCTTTTACAAAACCCTGCTCATGGTTTAGGAACAATGAAAGATATACTTATATCTAATATAAATGAGAGATTCATTGGAATTGAATGTAATCCGCATTATGCATATGCAAGTTTTTTAGATCCACGGTTTAAATTGGTATTTATTTCTGACAATAACAAGGAAAAGCTTAAAGAAGAAATCTTGGCTTTGATTACTAGTCGGAATTTGGGCATAACCGAGGAAATTTATAATGATGAAACAAATCAACAAATCGACAGTTCCAACTCTGACGATCTGCCTTTAACGTTAGTAGAATGAGGACTGGACACAGCCACATCTGTGTTTGATATAATGTCAGAGATAGCGTCAACTTCTATATCTCATTCAGTTAATTTGTCAAATGAGAAAGATATAAAATTAGAAATTGACTTGTATTTAAAACAGAACATCATAGACAGGGACACGTCACCTTTTGCTTGGTGGAAAACTCACCAAAAAACTTCCCACACTAGCTGCACTTGCTAAGCACTATCTATGTGCGCCAGCTACAACTGTATTTAGCAAAAGATTATTTTCAGAAGCTGGAAATTTTTCGAAACACATAGGAATCGCCTATTAGCCGAGAACGGCGAGAAATTAGTTTTTCTGCATCATAACCTACCAAATTGTTAAAGTTTTCCCATGAGACAAAATTTGTCTTAAGTTTTCTTTTTAGTTTTTATATAGGACACCGGCTAGTTTAATAAAGTTTAGTAAAATTAATTTCTAGTTAATTTATTAATTTTTATTATAGTAGTCCCTACAATAATAAAAATTGCGCTCACAATACCTACTACCCGGCGCCGGGTAATACAATACCCGGCCTTACCAGGTACCCAGCAAAACAGGCCGGGTACAGACCGGGTACCCGGTGCATCCCTAGAACAATAAATAAACAGTGATTGTCAAAGAAACGATTTCATGAGCAATTAAATTTTTATTTTTAGGTTTACTGAAGAGTAGTTAGAATTAAAAATATTAATGAGTCAGTCGTACTGGATATAATGTGCATATTATCTTTTTTATAATTCAAATTTCAGCGTTTGGCAAATAGCCGGGAAAATAATTGTTTAAAAAGATATATGTTATACTTATCTATGATAAGTTTTTGTAAAAGTTAGAAAATAATAATTAGCAAAAAATTATTAGCGTTTCATTCCTTAAATTTTATGTTTTGTGTGGGTATTGTCTTTAATATTGCATCAAAGCATTGTTTAAAACTACATGAATTTTTTAATTTTTCCAGCTTTACTTCTACTGCTGCGTCATTCTCATCTGCAAGTGTACCTAGTGCAGCATTGGTACTACTTCTAATGGTGCTCTCCGCAATTGATACTCCTGTACATGATGTGTCCCTTCTTTTCGCAGTAGATTGGCTTGTGTACGTATATATTTATCTATCTATATATAAACAGAGATATCCAGAATCATTGAACGTGCCGCTTACATAAATTTCTTTACACAAAATTGATACCTCGATTTGGATAAGTTAGAATAAGAAGAAAATAAATTTTGATAAACGAAAATCAGTTTTAATCATTTTGATTTAATTCTTTGCTGACGTTACCTTCAATCACTCTAGATCTCCCTGTATATACATAGAGAACAATACTGATGATTTTGGTATAGGCTTAAAAAGTGTCTCTCTCTTGTTATTTCTACCGGCTAGCATAACTGAGAGTGGGGGACATACTAACATAGTCACGATTTGTATGATTTGTCCTCTCCATACGAATTTCATTTTGTCGGTCTTTCGACTTTGCCAACTTAGTTATCGTTCGAGAGTTGCCAAGAACTGGCGGTGCGTCATTTATTTTCTGGCATTTTCACATCCATGTTTTTTGAAACGAGCCAATTAGACGGAGATACCCGCAAGATGATATTCACAGAAGCATTCATCCTAGATCGTCCATTCCTCGTGTGTACCACCGAAGACACCTGGGCCTGCAGTATACACGCGGCAGAATAGTACTGAGTATGGCATGTAATTATTCTCAGGAGCTTAGAATCACATCTTGCGGATTGTTCAAGGCAGCAAAAAGTGCCGCAGATGAACTTAGTCTCGCAATCAACACGAGACGAGGAGGTCGGTGAGGTGCTGATGTAGAATCAGTCACTGAACTTCGGCTAAATCGCCTGAATGCCCGAATCAGAGCTGCTGATTCGAAAAATCTGTTTCGGCAGCATGTCGATAAACCCCAGCATGATGTCTTCTCTGTTTAAGACATCATGGACAAACTTAAAATATGAAATCAGGACCTTAAAATAAGAAAAAGTTTCTTATGGAGGTATGTCCGGAAGTGTTTCGTTAAAATGTTACTCCCCTCCAAAGATGGAGGCTAAAATTAGGTTTTTAATTTTTTTCTCAAATTTGGAAGATGAAAAAACAAATTTTGGTAGAGATTTTCTACAAATATGAATGCTTCTAAAGGATATTTTTTTCAATCATCCCTTATCGGTAAAATGGACGAAATTAGCAACCCACATTTTATTTTTTTATTCGAACTTTTTAATGGACCAGCATTTTATCATATAAAAATAAACCTCGAAAAGCTTAATTTATTTAACAATTCTTTTGTCCCTTTTAATTTTTTCATCGAACTGACTGTTTTTGAGTAAAGAAATAAATAGTCTCGATCCCCACGGTGATTTGGGAAAATCCATTATTTAATAGAATTGAAAATGACTAGTAGGCTGCTGTCGAATAATTTTTATTCATTCTGGCCTCAAGTTGAGCATTTTTTTAGCCTAGTAGGCATTTTCCATTTTATTAAATAATGCAATTTCCCAAATAACTATGTGGATCGAGACTATTTCATTTTTTTGTTCAAAAACTGTAAATTCGATAAAAAAAATGAAAGACATCAAAGAGTTTCTAAATGTATCAAGCTTTCCAAGACACATTTTTATATCATAAAATTCGGGTGTGTTAACAAGTTAGAATAAAAAAATAAAATGGGGATGGCTGGTATCACACACTTTACCAATAAGGGATAATTAGAAAAAATGTCCTTTAGAAACGCTTCTATTTGTAGAAAATATCTACCAAAATTAATTTTTTTAATATTTTTCCAAATTTGAGAAAAAAATTAAAAACCTAATTATAGCCTGTTGTAGAACCAAAATTCTACAAAAAATTGGACAAAATTGAAAAAAATTAAATGATCAAAAAATCACCCAGATCAAATAAAAGGCCCTCAGCCATAAAAAAAACATTTAAAAAATGCCCGTGACAAAAACTACAAAGGCTCAAGTATAAAATGACATTTAATTTTTTTTTAAGAAATTAGATAAAGAATAAAAAACGATATTCAAAACTTCAAACCGCAATTTTTTTAACTCAATTCTCCGATTTTTAAAAGCAAAAATAGTAAAATTAATTTTCATTAAAAAACCGCTCCGTGGTATAAATTCGACGCTCGGCGTCGCCATATATTCGAATAAATAAAAATGACCAGAACTCATATAGAAACTCATATACAACAATTACAAATAGATCTGCATAATTTGATTGCCCCCCGAGATGCCCTATAAAATTTTAAAATAGTAAAAGCTAAATTTCAGTATTTTATCAAATAAATTTGAAACGATGCTGGCCGCACGTGCCTCGAAAAGGATATTTGCAAGGACAAATGAACAAAAGATCACATCATATTAACATCGCAGTGGGTGTCGACATCACCCTTATAAATACAAAATTTTCAAACAAGTTAAGACGATTCTCCATCCAGCAACCACGCGAGAACGTTGTAAAATTAAATTCATTTTAAAAGTATAAATTTTTAACTTTTGCATTAAAATAGATTTGCAGTCCCTTCGGGAACAAAACCTAATTAATTTTAAATCGGTTGTGAAGCCTATTAATTATCACCAACTGGTCTTAAGCCCTAAAAGCAGTCTTTCGTTGGCAGCTTCATAAGTAATTATGTAAAACGCCACGCCGCGCCGTTCCCACACACAAGATCGCTCCTCCACTTGTCCTGGGAGGCGGGCTGTCAATGTAAGGGTAGCGTAGCTGCCACCAGGTCAGGTAAGTTTAGTTTCCGCCTGACCTCGGAAATAATAAATTTAATCAACAACAAAAATAAAACTTAAGATGTTATTTAAGAAAAGGCACCTTCGGAGGGCAAGAGCCCGGCCACGGCTTATATGCGTGGTCTTTTAGGGTGAAGATGAGATGAGAGAAATAAATAGTTGTCTTTATAAGAAAAATAAGTATATTAACATAAAGCAAAATAATATATGTAGTTACAGGTTAAAAATCAATATATTATCTGATTAAATAAGTTTACCAGAAAACGAAAAAAATATGAATAATTTAAATATATTTAACTAGGCTATACAACTTGGTTTCCTGCCCAAAAATGGTAACATATAAACTTTAAAATTTCTATACTGACATTAAAATAAAATAATCTAGTTACAGGTCTAAATTAACAATTCAATACTTCACCACACAAAGCAATAACAAGACAGCCCCTAAATTTAAGGAGGTAACCAGTTTTATAGTACCTTCAAAATTCTCGTAATGGAAATCAAACCTAGCAAAACAACAAACAAACAAAAAAAAAATAAAATAAAAACACAATCCTTAAGGGAAAATTATTCTTATACGTTAACGACGTAAGCAATGTTTTTTCTTCAGAAAGGAAAATTCAACTTACTATCTAAACAGGATAACATTCCTGTATTTAAAATAACTCGGGACCCTATTATATATTTCCCTCCTTAAATAAAACTTTCTTTATAGTGAGCCGCCCTATATAGAAATTTCACACTATTAACACCAATTACAAACCATACAACACAAAAATGTAAATTGTAAAATCCCAGAGGTCGGTCCGCCCTGTAAGCCAAAGCAAGTTCTACCTTTATTTTTAAATATTTCAATTTAAACTTAAATTTGATTTTGAACCCCACTGGTTAGTATATCTATATATATTTATTTCTTTTCAAAACATGCAACAACAGACTCACCCTTTCTCCTAATCCGACCTCTGTCAACAGGGAAAAGAAAAAGTTTCTCACTTCACTTTTTGTGTGGAACAAACGTCACTCCACTAACCCACACTTTATTTACTAAACTAAAAAAAAAAAACAAATCACGACCAACCCTCTTAACAAAACTCCAGAAAATAAACCTCCCCTAACACAGAATTTCTTTATACTAATTATGCTCCGCGCATATAATCCGGCTTCGAACCGTCGTGCCAACTCCCACAAGAAAAACCGCTTTAATCAAAACAACCCCTAATTAACCCTTAGGGAAACGCGCTCTCACGTCTGGCCTTCACCGAACCGTTGGGCCAACTCCCTTTTCCACAAAATCTCACAATAAAAAAAAACGCTTTAAACAAAATCAACCCCTAACTAACCCTTAGGGAAACGCGCTCTCGCGTCTGGTCTCCACCGAACCGTTGGACCAACTCTCTTTTCCACAAAATCTCACAATAAAAAAAAACGCTTTAAACAAAATCACCCCTAATTTAACCCTTAGTGTACCGCGATCTCACGTCTGGCCTCCACCAAACCGTTGGGCCAACTCTCTTAACAAAATCGCACAATAAAAAAAACGCTTCAAACAAAATCAACCCCTAACTAACCCTTAGGGAAACGCGCTCTCGCGTCTGGTCTCCACCGAACCGTCGGACCAACTCCCCGATTTTCCCCTCTAAAAATTTCGTCTCTTTTCCTTTTTGCTGACTTTAGCAAAATCTTTCCTTTCTAGAAGTTTCCTTATTCAAATCCATAGTAACGAATTCTCCTAGCCGATCATACATACAGGGACCCCTTCACGCCGCGAATCAAACCTTCCAATTTTCTCTCCCAGCTTTCTACATTACGTTCCTCGAGTCTCTAACAGTTGTTGCTCGGCAGCATCCCATTGGCTCTTTCTAATTTTCGCGGCCAATTTAGCTCCTCCAACAATTCACAGATGCCCCAGTAGGTATTAATTTTACTATAATATAACGTCTTAATTCTATCCCAAGTTATTTGCTGACAAGCCAAAACTCAGGTGTGCGAAAGTTTCTCAGAAATTTTCTCAAGCGCGATAAGAAATTGCTTCGACTATGCAATGCGGCTATTTCCGGCCGTGGAGTCAAAACATTTTTTTTTCTAAACTCATATACAGGGTGGCCCACAAAATAATCATACATATAATGCAAATTAATTAAAATAAAAAAATCTATTACAAAGCAAGCCTCGCCTTGCTACAATACTTCCCTCTTTAAAAAAGTTTTGGCCTTACTCCTGGCCATAACTTTTAGCTATTAACATTCTAACATTTTAAATTTCTTAAATACGCTTAACCTTCCCTAATATCTTAGAGGGTTTTCCTCTTAACTTAACCTATGTTTACATAACCATACATGGTTCCTTAGTTCTACTGTTTACAAGGATTTCCCGACATTCAAAAAAAAACCCACTTCGCGCACAATGCACAGCACTTTTCAGACGTAGCTCTTTTCCACTCAAAGTTTTACTGCCCTGCTCCATGTACTATGGCTAACCTACAGTAGGCATAAGGGTAACATAGGGGGTCAAAATGTCTAAAATTTAACTGTCTCATTTCGACTCTGCCTCCGTCCAATGAGGTTCAGTCGATAAGTTCGGGTATACTCGCACTTGGTCCGTATAGTCTTTCTCACTCTTATCCCTTCCGTCGCTCACAACAGTCTTAAGTCCTTCACTCACGGTTTTTGTGTCCTTTCGTAACGGATTGTTCACCGATTGATGGCGATGAATCACCCACATCGTAAGCGTGTTCCATAGACAGGCTAGTAGCGCGATACCTCCTCCAACCGTCTGGTACAAATGTAGTCCATTAATAATGACTCCGATGGCGTACTTAATAATACGAAATATGACATAGAACCCTATCAGGCCACTCATAAATATTCCTATGTCAGAAAACCAGCCCCACATCTGTTTCATAGTTGAATGTGCCAATTCTTTCATTTCCTCCGGATTAAATATTTTGACGGTTGAAAACCCTTGTCCGCCTGTTTCCATCCCCGCAGCTCGGCGCGTAATGATATTTTCTACTACTTTTCTTTCAATCCCAAAAGCGAGCAATTTTTGTACCTTCCCAATTTCTTCCTGGGTATAAAGTCCTTTTGCTCCCAGTGGTTGAATAGGCTGAAAGTCTATCTTCGGGTATGCCGCAACTTTTGGAGGGTGTTTTACTATTGGGTGTGGAACTAGTCCAATCCACTCTCCCTCAATATGATACAATGGTGGCGTTAAACTGTTACAATCTATTTCCTGCCCGTAATTTTGTAAAATTCTCGTTACAGGTGACATAAAACTAGATTGATTATTCACTAAAACCGGAAGCTCTTGATAGCATCTAGTAGTTCGTCTCACGGTCATCTGCTTAGGTACACACTTTAGGATGTACAATACCTCCCCTAGTACATGGCCAACATAACCTTCTTTATCTTGTATTAACTGGCTTACCGTATTTGGCGTTATAGGGGCCATCAACAATCGATTTTTCAATATTTCTCTCTGCAGCATACATCTTCTATGTATAGTATCCTCGTATAACATATCTAGACTGCGTTTATACGACTGTTCAACATATAGGAACTTGCTATTAACATACAGCATCAAGTCGGTATCTTCAGTAAGAAGTACTATAGACGGGTTGAAAATAGCCTCTCTCCCTTCACAGACAAGCAACTGAGGGTGCTCTGTTTGCCATAATTCTAAATTGCACAGTCGGACTTTCTTCACTAACGATACTGCAAACACTTTAGACTCCTTATCCACTACTATATATTGTTCGTTCGTTAATACATTAGTGATCTTTTCGGCTTGCCCACTATAAATTAGACTCAACTGTTCTTCACACACCGTCTCCGACTGGTATACCCACGTACTTTCTCCAAAGGTTGAATCAAAGCAATACTGCTCCAAGAATGGGCAGGTTACCCCTCCTTTCAAACTAATTTCATTGTCTTTTAACTTCACCCTCGCGAAGTAATCCATAGTTTGCACTTTTACTGTAGCCGTCACAACTACATTACTCCAGGACCTACCGTTCTCCTGGTAATTAACACCTTCGCAACTTCCAGTGTTGTCCACTGACCCAAACAATGTCATGGAAGCTGTGGTAGTCCCATTTAATAATATTTGTCCGATGATTTACTGATTGATTTTCACCGTTCGATAACGATGAATGTTCCGGCATTCCTCAGCACCCACTTGATGAACATAATTTAGCAGTCCTCCCGCCACTACAGAGCTATGGCTATGCATGCCACAGTATGTAATAAGTCGTGTAACGTCTATTAAACACGTCCACACATGTGACAGTCCTATTTCAGTTCTTTGTACAACCCGTACTTGCACCGATTCACTCGCATACGCCGCACTTGGTTCCGGACACTTCGCAACGTCTCGGAGTGATATTGCCGTAATGTTTGTATTTTCGTCTTCACAATCATAACCGATTAACCCCTTTACCTCGTGCCACTGAGACAGCCAAGTACAGATTACCAAAATCGCGTCAACCATGTGCTGATTCATCCTAACCATTATGCCTTCCACTTAATTTCTCGTTTATCCAAAATACACAAGTACATAAAAAAAATACATCAATCATTAACTCTAACATATCCTAAAATAGAATATTACAAAATTCAAAAAAAAAAAAAATTTTTCTTATTTTACCCCTCAGATCTAATGCTTGCATTGGGTCCCAGCAGTGCAACCATTACACCATACAAAAAAAAATTGAAAAATATTAATTTATAACTTCATTAACTTTTCTGCTCAACTTCTTATCCCAACCCTGAAGGAATACTTACTGACACTCCAGTAATTAAGGCATACCAGCCATATATTCTGATATATCACCCTTAATTGAGTCAATCACTTACTTTCGGTAATTACAAAGGTCCTACTGGACTAGATCCCAAAAAAAAAACTCCATAATTTAACTTGCTCCAAACACCGCATTTTTATTGAGACAAAATACCCCGCGGTCCCTAACTAATCAATAACACCCCAATGGGATAAAAAAACATCATTCAACAACTTGGTCAAGACCCCGCAATTTCATAAGGCAAAATACACCGCGGTTACTAACTACCCAATAACACTATACTATACTATACGCTTGACTACAAACTGGAGATATTTACAAGTTAAGCCTATCCGGAGGCCGTCGCGTTCGCGTAGACCTTCGCAGCGGTACCTGAATTTCCGCGGTGGATATATCATCGTCCCCTACCGTATCTTCACCTTCCCTTATAACGGTTTTTTCCGCCTCTATATCTTCTTCTGAGTTATTATAGACCTCCACCCATTGTGGAAAGACCGGTCTCCAAGTCTGTTGAGTGTCTCCATCTACATTCATTTCTTCCTGATCGTTCTTCTCCTCATCGGATTCTGTGTCCTCCTCGTTACTTATGCTTCCTTTTTGGTAAAATTTCTTCAACCGGTTGATATGAACTACCTGCTCCTCTCGGCTTCCTACCTTCCGTATCTTATAGGTTACCGGTCCGACGACATCTATTACTCTATAAGGTCCTTTCCATGGCTTAACAAGCTTCCTAGATAGTCCCTGTTTTACACTCACGTCTTTCATATAAACAAGATCTCCTCGTCCAAAAGTCCTCTTTTCGGTCTTTTTGTTAAATCTGGTAATTCGTGTACCTTTTGCCTTCTCCGTCTTGGTTCCAGCATCAAGATGAGACAAATTAAAATCTTCTATCCATTTATCGTTGGACACATCAATTTGGCAAATAGTCTTAGTTTTTTCTTCCATTTCAGGCGCTTCTTTTCCCCTAATTGCTGTCCCAATCTTCTGCCCCTTTCTTATAGTCACCTCTTTCTTGGAGACGTTTATAATCCTAACCGGTATAATGTCCTTATTTTCGATAACTGCCCGGGCCACGTGAGCTTCCTTATTACCTATTTCTACTGGTTTACAGACCAGCACTTCCCCATTAAGTTGTCGTTTTAGTCTTCCCAGGCACATAACTTCTGTTCTGGGTGGTACAATAACCTTTTCTACAGATAATATTCCCGTCTCCATTCTATCAGTAGACTCCCCTGGTCCCTTAATCTTCTTCCTCTTGCATCTTTTACTGGGCTCATCCCCTCTTACCGTAGATAGTTTTTCCATCAACTCGACCAAGGCATTTTCCAGACTTTCTAATCTGTCTTGAAGATCCTTAATTCCCGGTTGTCTAACTTCCTTAATTTCTTCCAAGACCTTCAGATTCCTGGCTACTTTTTCCTTATTATTGGCGTCCTTTGTCCCGTCCACACTACAATGCACCTGAGCGTCCATAGTTATCTGATTCTTTTTTAGTTATCTGAGTCTTTTTATTTCCTACGCCTTTATAAAAATTTTCCACTTCCTTTTTATCCATATCCGTGGGGACTTCCCTCTTAGGATTCATCAGAGTATTTCTCGTAGCCGCTAGTACAATTTCCACAGGTTCTTCAATATCTTGTCCTGCCAAACTACCAAAAGATCCTTCCAACACATATTCTCCACATATTTCGACGGCCGGTACTAGACCACAACTAATAACCACGTTATGTGCTGCCAGGAAGTCTCTTCCTAACAGTATGTCGACTTCCGTTTGATTTCCAAATAGTTCATCCTCGCATACAATAAAATCGCCTCCAAGTTTAGTCTTGGTGATAGGTATCTCAAGGTTTACATGGACTATACCATACGTATCGAGTGGATGGCCGGTAATTCCGGTTAATGTCCTTTCCGTGCACTCTTCTAGTCGTAGCGATTCTTCCATCGCCGTTCTATATTTCATAAGGAGACCGCTGCCCCAGTATCGACTAAACATCCCCGCGCTTTACCATTAAGCCGCAAGGAAATTATATAAGGCATGTCTGTTCCTTCCTCTACCGTACTAAGCGTTGGTATCACTGATACCATTTTCCTCTTCCCCATTATATAATAATTTTTTTTGACTCTCCGGTGTTCCCATAGTGCTGTTATCTTTACTAACTTCATTCTTCGCAATTCTTGGCATAGTACCCGTGTTTCTTCTTTCAACAACACGATCGGTTCTCTCCTCCATGTTTGTATAGTATTTCGGCTGTTCTTGACGGTTGCCCCCTATCTCTCTTCTCGTGTTTTTCCATTTATACTCATTTTCATTGCTTCTATGTTGATTTCCATAATTCGTACTGTTCCACCGTTCCCTATTTTCGTCACCTGTCCCACTTCTATATTTATTTTGGGGCTTATCCCTGTCTGTCCGGTATGCATTGGTCTTCCCAGAAGAACCACCATATCGCTCTCCATTATTTCTCTCCTCTCTTTTTTGTGCAAATCCATTCCATGGGTTTTTATTTCCATTATTTTCGTTAGGACACTCTCTTGCCCAATGTCCGTGCTGATGACATAAGTAACAGGCACCTCTCTCGGCATACCTTTGAGTACTTTGCTGTCTAGTACAGTTCCTGGATATATGTCCAACTTCTCCGCACGAATAGCAATTTACTTGCAACATCCGTTGGCCCGTGTTCTTTCCTTGAATCATCCTCATTGTCGTTTCGTGCAGCTTCACCAACTCTTCTGCCTTATCTAAGGTCAACTGATCCTCTCGAAGCAATAATACACCTACTTCTTTCATTATCTCCTTTCTTAGCCCCATTTTAAATTGATTTAACACCAAATCGCGATTTTTCTTCCTTATTCCCGCTTGCTCTTCAATCGTAGCGTTACTTAAATCTTCTTCCAAGACCCTCGCTCCCAAAATCCTAAGCCTCGTACAGTACGCGGAAATATTTTCATCATGCCTTTGGTAGCACCGACTTAAATTCAACTGGTTATCCCCCGGCAACCTACTTATTCCAAAGTTGGCTATTAATCTAGCCTTCAACGCCCAAAAATTTAAACCATCTAAGCACGCATCGGATTTTAAGAAATCGTACGCTTCCCCAACGCATTTAAATTTCAATAACCTTAAAGTCTCATCCTCCGTCCATCTGTCCAGTCGTGCCCTTTGTTCCAATTTTTCTAAGTACCTTACAACATCCCTGCCATTAAAATTTTCAATAGTGGATGCAATCGTCCCTAAAGAATACATAGCTGGGATTCTAGGTACGGCTCCTAAATTTTGGGACGACCCTGGTAAACCGCCCGCACTAGCTGTCGTCATAATGGGATCTATTATAGCTGTTGTAACATCTACCGTGGTAGTAGTACTAGTTATGTTAGTAGCGGGGTTCATTTTTATTTATAAAAGAAAACAAAACAAAAAATAAAATAAATATAGCAATAAGCACCAACCTGTATTGCGATGACTCTTCTTTTTATTAACTCTCCTCAATCATTTACCTATACGATTTTCCCTATCACCTTATCTAAATTAATAGTACTTAATTGTTTTCCAAAACATAAATCAAAACCTTCCAGTCACTTATTTAATTGCTTTTCAACAAATGTTTACCTACACGACTTCTTGTATCACCCTGTATAATTAAAATTAGTTATTTTCCAAAAAAAAAAAAATTACGTAATTAGAACCCTGCAGTTACTTCTAAAAAAAATTTCTGATCAGTCCTGGTATATTTACCTCTACAACTTTCTGTATCACCCTGTATACGTAAAAGTTTTTAATAATAAAAACTAAATTGAAAATTCCCAGTTCCCTCGTATAATAATCTCAAAACTTTCTGATCACTCCTGGTATATAAAAAGAAAAGAAAAAAAAAATTACCCACTTAATAACCACCAAAAAAAAAAAATTTCTTTATCTATAATTCAAAAACTATTTCGGTCTCGTCCCCTTGTAACAACTTTCTCTCCGGATACTAAATATATGTATTTTCTCAATACACCTGTACTAGAATTTTTCCAATCACCTTTGGAAGAATAAAAAAAAATACAAATTTTTATCACCCCTGTATAAATTTTCCAAAAAGAATTCTTTTAATTCTTAATAAATTTCCCTTAAATTTATTTTACTTCCGCCACCAAATCTATTTTATTCAGTGCCACCTGTACTAAATATTTCTATCTACCTATACTAAAATTTCATCCACCTGTACTAAAATTTTTATCCACCTGTATATTTTATCTTGCCTATAAGATTTTCTATTTCATCCCTTTCGCCTATTTATTTTATCTCACCCTTTAATTAATTTCACCCCTACTTTAATTAATCCCACCTATATAAAACGAAAAAAAATCTATTTCCTCAACTACTTTATTTCATCCCCTACAACTAATTTATTTCATCCCCTTCAATTAATTTATTTCATCCCCTACAACTTATTTACTTCATCCCACCGCTTTATTTTAAATAATCTCACCCCTTTAATTTAATTTCATCCCCTTCAACTAATTTATTTCATCCCACCACTCTATTTTACATAATCTCACCCCTTTAACTAATTTATTTCATCCCACCGCTGCCACCAGATTGTAACACGCCACGCCGTTCCCACACACAAGATCGCTCCTCCACTTGTCCTGGGAGGCGGGCTGTCAATGTAAGGGTAACGTAGCTGCCACCAGGTCAGGTAAGTTTAGTTTCCGCCTGACCTCGGAAATAATAAATTTAATCAACAACAAAAATAAAACTTAAGATGTTATTTAAGAAAAGGCACCTTCGGAGGGCAAGAGCCCGGCCACGGCTTATATGCGTGGTCTTTTAGGGTGAAGATGAGATGAGAGAAATAAATAGTTGTCTTTATAAGAAAAATAAGTATATTAACATAAAGCAAAATAATATATGTAGTTACAGGTTAAAAATCAATATATTATCTGATTAAATAAGTTTACCAGAAAACGAAAAAAAATATGAATAATTTAAATATATTTAACTAGGCTATACAACTTGGTTTCCTGCCCAAAAATGGTAACATATAAACTTTAAAATTTCTATACTGACATTAAAATAAAATAATCTAGTTACAGGTCTAAATTAACAATTCAATACTTCACCACACAAAGCAATAACAAGACAGCCCCTAAATTTAAGGAGGTAACCAGTTTTATAGTACCTTCAAAATTCTCGTAATGGAAATCAAACCTAGCAAAACAACAAACAAACAAAAAAAAAATAAAATAAAAACACAATCCTTAAGGGAAAATTATTCTTATACGTTAACGACGTAAGCAATGTTTTTCTTCAGAAAGGAAAATTCAACTTACTATCTAAACAGGATAACATTCCTGTATTTAAAATAACTCGGGACCCTATTATATATTTCCCTCCTTAAATAAAACTTTCTTTATAGTGAGCCGCCCTATATAGAAATTTCACACTATTAACACCAATTACAAACCATACAACACAAAAATGTAAATTGTAAAATCCCAGAGGTCGGTCCGCCCTGTAAGCCAAAGCAAGTTCTACCTTTATTTTTAAATATTTCAATTTAAACTTAAATTTGATTTTGAACCCCACTGGTTAGTATATCTATATATATTTATTTCTTTTCAAAACATGCAACAACAGACTCACCCTTTCTCCTAATCCGCCCTCTGTCAACAGGGAAAAGAAAAAAGTTTCTCACTTCACTTTTTGTGTGGAACAAACGTCACTCCACTAACCCACACTTTATTTACTAAACTAAAAAAAAAAAAATCAAATCACGACCAACCCTCTTAACAAAACTCCAGAAAATAAACCTCCCCTAACACAGAATTTCTTTATACTAATTATGCTCCGCGCATATAATCCGGCTTCGAACCGTCGTGCCAACTCCCACAAGAAAAACCGCTTTAATCAAAACAACCCCTAATTAACCCTTAGGGAAACGCGCTCTCACGTCTGGCCTTCACCGAACCGTTGGGCCAACTCCCTTTTCCACAAAAGCTCACAATAAAAAAAACGCTTTAAACAAAATCAACCCCTAACTAACCCTTAGGGAAACGCGCTCTCGCGTCTGGTCTCCACCGAACCGTTGGACCAACTCTCTTTTCCACAAAATCTCACAATAAAAAAAAACGCTTTAAACAAAATCACCCCTAATTTAACCCTTAGTGTACCGCGATCTCACGTCTGGCCTCCACCAAACCGTTGGGCCAACTCTCTTAACAAAATCGCACAATAAAAAAAACGCTTTAAACAAAATCAACCCCTAACTAACCCTTAGGGAAACGCGCTCTCGCGTCTGGTCTCCACCGAACCGTCGGACCAACTCCCCGATTTTCCCCTCTAAAAATTTCGTCTCTTTTCCTTTTTGCTGACTTTAGCAAAATCTTTCCTTTCTAGAAGTTTCCTTATTCAAATCCATAGTAACGAATTCTCCTAGCCGATCATACATACAGGGACCCCTTCACGCCGCGAATCAAACCTTCCAATTTTCTCTCCCAGCATTCTACATTACGTTCCTCGAGTCTCTAACAGTTGTTGCTCGGCAGCATCCCATTGGCTCTTTCTAATTTTCGCGGCCAATTTAGCTCCTCCAACAATTCACAGATGCCCCGGTAGGTATTAATTTTACTATAATATAACGTCTTAATTCTATCCCAAGTTATTTGCTGACAAGTCAAAACTCAGGTGTGCGAAAGTTTCTCAGAAATTTTCTCAAGCGCGATAAGAAATTGCTTCGACTATGCAATGCGGCTATTTCCGGCCGTGGAGTCAAAACATTTTTTTTTTCTAAACTCATATACAGGGTGGCCCACAAAATAATCATACATATAATGCAAATTAATTAAAATAAAAAAATCTATTACAAAGCAAGCCTCGCCTTGCTACAATTAGATCTCAGCGGGCCCCAGAAGTCTTAAGATAGGTACTAAGAAATTTCTCCATGTAGAAAGTTGGGTTATTTTTTGGTATTCAAGATACGTCCACCACATATAAAATATTCCTACAACATCCACCGCAGAAAAACAGAAGCACTTCTTCGACAGCTTTTATCATTCGTGGATTTTGGCTTGAGGAGTCTTCCGTCATCAGGTTTTATTGTAAAACACTATGTTGTTTTTTGTTTATTAAAATTAGAAAACCCAAATTAGGCCTCTACGGACGTAGGCTGTCTATTAACAAAAAATTAAAAATCAAACGTTATTAAAAAAGAACATATTCTTCCGAGATCTGCGAGGACAGGTAAGTAAGTGACTTGCATACTCCGAGACTTAGAATTATTTTTAAAATTATTATTTGCTTTTGAGAAAAGTTCTCGAACCGCATTTTACATTAAAAATTTTTAATTTGTTTTAAAACAGATGCTCAACTCGACTTAAAATTCATTTCTTTAACAAAATTTGGTTAGTTCTAAGTTTCCCGAGTGTTTACTAGACTGCCATACAAGTTTCAGAATTTATTGAAATTTTTTGAGTTTTAATAATCGACAGCCAACAAAAAATTCATTTTCATCAAAACAGTTTGATAGTCCACCAGGACATAGAAAAAATTCATTTCAAAATTTTTATAACTTTCTACTTAGTCGTTTGAAAATAATTTTTCAAATTTATTTTCATTTTAATAAAATCAAAATGAAAGATACACTGCTCAAACAAATTTTTTTTTCGAATCCGACAAAGAATTTTTTAATACATTTTTTTTTGTTTTATAAATTGATCATTATTAAGAAAAGTTGTGAAGTGTTGCGCGAACTTTTTGGCAGGCTAGTGGGATCCGAGTTGTAGGTTAACTTGCTGTCCGGTCTGTTGGATTTCAAATATTTTTTTCAGAAATTTTTAAGAAGTGGTTTGTGACTGAATTTTACGTTTTTCTGAATAACCCCCTGTCCAATTTCATTTTTGGTCTTAACGACGGTCAAAAAAATTTTACACTTTCACAAATCACCTAATCTCGTAAACAAATTCAATTTGTAAGGAACCCTCTGTTCAAATTTTTTTTGGCCTTCAGCGACTGAAACAATAAATTTCATAAATCAAAAAGCACTTAGGAAGCAAAAAGTTATTTATATTTTTGCATCAAAATTGACTGAAAAAAATATTTTCAGTATTTCCTAGTCATTTTCAGGCTAGAAAAAAGCCAAATAGTCAGGGACCCTCTGTGCAAATTTTTTCTTGTGTTAATTAAATAGATAAAAAGCATACGCCGCTTGATTAAATCATTCAGCTACAAAACCCGAGGTAGAAACAGGTTTCTCAAGCAAGGACCGCCGAAGAGGAGTTGCTGAAGTCTTGCTTAGCTCTGCTAGAGTAGCCAAAGGCACACAGAAATATTCAACGAGGATAAGAACAGGCTAACTTTCTCTCCGTATCATAAAAATCGACCTTGTCGCGTGTACCGGGTACAGTCATAACCTAAGATCATGGACTTACTACCTTACTGGTATTTACGAAAACTATGACTGAGATGGGATTCCAACTTTGGACTTAGAACCCTATCCTAACGTCTACAATAAATAATGATAACCGAATATTCCTGATACTAGTCGTTGAATAAATACCCCGACTTTAATCAATGAATCGCGAAATTTCTCGAATATCTCTAACTCATTCGGAAAACAGGCACTTTGGACAAAATAATACAGTAATAAATTCGGATACAAACGGTAAATGACGGAAATGCAAATAAAAACAATAAAAAAAAATAGTCAAAAGTAATTCTTACCACCACCTGGTTGCGGCGGAGCACACTTGATATTGGGAGGTGCGTGCTGCTAACTTGAGCACTAACTGGAGAAGTCCCTTTTTAATCAGTGCCTTTGAATTTATACTAAAATTTCGTCATGTATAGTGGCGGGGATCGGCGCGACAGCTGCCGTCTGTGGTAAACGTTAAGCTAGCTCGGCGCATCATATTTAAACAAATTCCCTACGTTAATTCATATAAATAAATGTTTATAAAATATTCCAAGGCTGGGAATCGCATTCTCATAATTTTAAAACTATATTTCCGAAAAGAAATAATTTAAAATGGCCATGTACTAATATTTAAAATAAATCAACTAATAGCTTATCCGGTAAATTATTAAAACAAACCGATTTGAAACAATTATGTTTGAGAAATAATTGTTATTTCAAATACTGGACTTGCAAAATAAATTTAACTTTGATTCAAAATGGTTTTAAAAGAAATATTAACACAAGTTATCGTATACAGGGTGTACCAAAGTGAACGAAAAACCCAATCTCAGGTCTGATTACCATAGAAAACTATTAACGGAAACATCACTTCGTTACAATCTGCCAATGGTGGATGTAATTCTAGACCTAAGGTCAGTAGGTCCTCTGTCGGTTTTCCCAATATTGTTAGAATTTGTGATTCTAACGCCGCCGGTACTTCAGTGTACACCACAGGTAGTGTAGAGTCTAAAATAGGAAAATAATAGTCATGTTTAGTTATTTTATTGTTAAGCAACCCATTAAACACGATATTTAAAATAAAATAACATGAACTGGGCAATCACTGCTGTCCTCTGACAACCGTCAACATAGACAATGTGTGGCTTCGTGGTCGAGTTTACGGACACTTGCCTTTCACCTTGGAATCCCGGGTTCGATTCCCGGTCGAGGAGCTAGGATTTTTTCTAAACCAGAAATTAATTCCAGCATACTCGAAAACTGGGTGTATGTACATTGGCACTAAAGGTGTAGCCTTCTCCTGCACGTACGAGGTACCTTCAGGGATACAGAGGTTTGTATTAGCGTGTTTAATTTTAATAAAAAATTAAACACGCTATTTAATAATAAAATAACGTGACCTATAAGATCGTAGGGACAATACCCTGTTATATTCTAGCACCTGCTGGGCTAGATTAAGTCACAATTAAAGTCGACTGTTACCATTGTTTGACAGAATAATTATTCGTTCCTTGCTAGCACATGCTGGGCTAGATTATGTCACAATCAAAGTCGACTGTTACCATTGTTTGACAGAATAGTTATTCGTTCCTTGCTAGCACCTGCTGCGTTAGGTTATGTCATATTTGAAGTCGGCTGACTATTGTATGACAGAGTAAATTATTCGTTCCGTGCGAGGTAACGAGTTGTTAGGTTCTAATATAAATACCATCCATAATTAACTCTAGCGCCTGCTAGGCTAAGTTAATTTGCTTTACCATGAATATCTGGAGACGGTAACCTGGAGATCGATCTAGACCTGGTGGACCCTCCTCGAGAAGACTGTGAATTGAAACGGCGTGAACGATATGAATGAACGCTTGGAGAGCTCTCAGAACTATGTGATCATGACCGATATCTGGATGATGTCGGAGTTGAATGTCGCTCACGATTTTTATAACGCTACAATTTCCTTTTCAGCCTCCTCAGCTTCCTTGACAAGATCCAAGAACTCTGTTCTTTAATTTTTCTTTCACTTTGACACTTACAAAAAACACGTTGCTTACACTCAAACACAAAATAAGTAATGGAGATAATATGACATTCGGGCCAGGGTTGCCGAAATACCAGTCAAAAACAAAAAACTTTATTGCTTTCAATTGTGCTGCACTCAAGTAGAGAATATAGGTACTACCAATTTGATCATGTAGTAAAAAGACGGGAAATATAATTCAGTATGAAACCGATATTAAATCAAACAAAATACCAGTTTCTTCTCACCTTCTTTGGGTATTAAGTCATTGTCCTATAATATTTAAAATTTTTCTTTAAATAAATACTAAAGTATTTCAAGAGCTACTGATGGCATCCAGCTTTCTGTAATGTAAGCAATCTAGTGAAAAGCAGTAACTATTTTTGTATATATTTGCTAATAACATTATTTATATTTCCAAAGTGACAGATTTCGGACTACCAATAATATGCTAGGAGACTGTTATGCTGCTGCCGTTGTGGAAAAGTTATCCAAGAAGGAGTTAATGGCATGTGATGCCATTCTTTTTCAGGTAGGTAATAATATGGAAAATAAAAGATGGAATATTATAGACACAGACAGTACTTAGAACTAGACGTGTATATTATGCAACTGACTAACCTGAATGTGACTATTTATTTGCAAAATAAACAGATTTCATTAACATGCAAGACTTTTATAAGATAAGCTACTTTCGCAATGATTAAGGAGGTGTATAATTTTAAATAGTTTGGAATATTAGAAAAAAACATTTTTTCAGTTTTTGTTGTTTTAGAGTTAACTAATTTATTAAATCAGCAACATCCAAAATGCCTCTTTTGACCTAGTTTCCCATTCAGATTGATCATTATTTTTGGTGGTATGTGTCTGCTTCCCAAGCTATCGTAGAATAGTAAGAAATGAAAATGTTATTTCGACCACTACTATTACACCTTTCTGTTTAGATACATTTAAAAAATTACATGGCATTTTGTTAAGGTCATTTTATGTCCGATATGCAAACAGCTGCTTCGCAAATAATTTCTGAAATATCGATAGTGTTACTTAATAAATATCAGTTGTTTATATACTTGGGCTCATAGTTTTATGAAAAAAGGTAGTTTCCTAAAAGCAACAAATTTATTTTGAACAAGAAAACGAATTTGTGATAATCGTTTATTAAACGAGTTGTATTTTTTAAGATTATTTCATGAAAAAAAGAATTTAAATTACGTTCAAACCATTAAATAACTATTTATTGTATATGTTAATATTAAACTTACAATTAATTGTTACAATTGAAGGGGTGGGTGGATAAAGTTCAGAGCAAACGTTATTTATTTAAAATATTTTTGTTCTATAAAATCGCCAATTTCAAATGTAAGAAGATATGCAACATTTATGTAATAATGTTATAGGACTAATGTTACTATTTCCCACTCAGGAAAATAACAGTAATATAACTCATTAAAATAATGGTTATATTATAAAAGTATATCATTTATAGTTTTACAACAAATTATATAACTATTTTCTATTAATGTAATACAGATATACATATACATTAATTTAGTTTACTGGAATCAACACCACAGCTCTGCTGTTTCCGCCTAAACTTAGAACTATATTCTATGCTTAGAACGATGGAAAGTAGAGCTTCCGTGTTTTATTGTAGTTTTCGGTGATTTGTGGTACCAACATTTTTCAATGCAGACCAGTTCATGGTAAAATATAAACCTTGTAGGTCGAAAAAACAAGTGCATCCCCAAACTGATGAAATTTTAGGGAAAAAATTTTTCTCCTTTTTCATGAATACACAAATTTGAGTGATTTAACACACAATGGTATGATTACTTTAGTGTTTTAAATTAAAAGTGGCATAGTTAAAATGACCAAAATCTCCTAAATTCGCATTTTTTTACATTAATTTTTGTCAACATCACAATGGCACACAACAGTATGTACGTTCATCTTCGAGCTGGTCTTGAAAAAATGGTGGAGTTATGTAAAGCAACCTTAGTTTATGTATGAATACTTCTAATATGCACCATATACAACTACTTAGTTGTAAAAAGTGGTTGAATATTTGAATGACCGTATTGATAGAAAACCCTACAAAAACAATCATGAGAGTAATAGAATAACACAACAAAATTTATAGGTTGTGCTGTTTGTTTTAGCTCTTCCTCTTCCTAGAATTTCTATAACATTAACATAATAAATACTGTTATTATAACATAACATAATAAATACTATTATAACCCGTTACTCCAAGATTATTTATTATGAATATTTTGTTTGCTGAGTTGTTATCTAACTTTGTGATATTAGCAAAATATTGTTATAATATTATTATATTACCACAACATAACAACATCTTGTAACATGATTATAATTGTTACAATATTACTATATTACCAACACATAACAATGGACTGTCACATGATTATATCTTTATATCATAATAACTGTTATAACATTACCATAACACCAATAAATACTGTTATTGTAGCCCGTTACTTCCACGTTATATAATGTGAATATTTAATGTTTGCTGGGGTGTTAATGAGCAAATTACTAATTTCTCAGAGAAACGTTTTTACTAACCTTTATTCACCAGAGACGCGGAGTTATGTTGTTTCTTAGTTCCTTCATCCATTCGGTATCTAATAGCTAATCAGAGAAACGTGCAGAAACATTGGGTGATAAGGATAAATTGTAACATTTATTTAGTTTTTAGTTTTCTTTAAAAATCAGGCATTATGTTGTATTGCTTTTCCCAGAAATGTCCTAACGAAGGCGTACTTTAATCAAGGTGAGCTCACGTCAGATTGACAGAATATATTGTAAATTTGTAATGACATGTTGACAACAATTTTTGTATCATTTGTATTTCTTCTAACAAATAAATCCAAAACTACAGTCCATTATTCATTTCAGGAAGCGATAAAGGTACAAGAAACAAATAAATAAAATTGAGTGTACTTTTATCAACAACATCACAACATCACAACATCTTTATTGAATAGGATACTCCAGTTTTTGAAACAATGTTAGTTAACACCTTTATCCATCCACCCCTTCAATTATTAAATGAGTATCATCTAAATTTAATTCCTTTTCCATTATGTCAAACAATGACATTTCAGTTGATGTATGTATTAATTTGCTTTTTGGTAACTATGGAAACAAGATCACAGCCGTAGTGCTTTTCAACATTGAATAAAACTACCAATAACAAAGAGAAATACAAAAACTAAAGCACAGGCTTATATCCAATCATCAGCCGAAATACGAAAACGAAAACATAATTTTCGTTTAATAATACACGTATTAGAACTAAGCAAAAACGTTTGTTTGTTGAATGAAATAATCGCGGTAATTTTATTATTTGTATATGTTTATTTAATGTTCCCATTTTAAATGACATTATGTAGTAAAGAATACTGTCTAGATAAAATGTTCACGAATCAAGAAGGATTTTTTTGCACTCACCAATTTATTCTTATTTTTTTTTTTAAATTAATACGCTGTTAATTGTGAAATCCTTTATTTTTGGTTATGAAATGACATCATAAAATATTCAATTCTGAAGGTTTGACGGGAACTCTGTTCACCAATTTTTTATCAGGAACAAAATTTTCCAATTCGAAAAGTTCATCTAATAAACAAAATCAAATTATATTTTATACATGATGAAAAACTGGCTAACAACGATTTAAAATAATTGTCAAAAATATACAAATCGTATTAAGCATTTTTGTTTAACAACATTTTTTCTGAACCATATCAATAGGAGAAATACCAAATTTGCTTAAAAATAGATATTACAACAGTTTACTCGTTTTTTAAAAATAAATAATGTTGCTGTTCTGTTTAACAATTATCTCAATAATTATCAACTAGATAATGCAAATGGATTTAGATCTTTTTTTTTTTTTTTAGAAACAGAATTTTTAACCAAATTTCGAATCTGGCCTTTTGGGATTATAAACAAATTTTCTTAATAAAAGTTTTTCTTAAAAAAATGCATAACATGAATCTTGAATTTTTGGTTTTTGCTTTTAACTTAATAAGCCGCTTTTAATTATCATGATGTGATTTATTTATTAGATACATTTCAAACCATATTTCGCAGAAAAATTGTAAATCACTTAAAAACAAATAGGTATGTCCCACTTATGGAAACACGAACAATTTAAAAATAAATTGTTCAAAATGTACCGTTAACGATTTTTTATCCTAGCATAAAATTTGAATTGTGTAAAAAAATACCCATCCATTTTTTGCATTGAAGACAATTTGACAAAATCTTAAAATTAATAGGCACATACAGAATTGTAATATTACTTATCAACTATAGAACATATGAATTACCTAATGCTACTTCACTAGCGGATTTTGGGGTGGCCCAGGGAGCCCGAGCCTGCCCCTGCCTATCAAAATGTTTGCTTTCAGTCAAAATTAGCCAAAACGAAATATTCAATATAAATTATATTTCGATATTATTTGTTAGTCTGACAATGTTGCATTACATATGTATTATTTTATAAACATATTTTCTTAAAATGGAATCCTCCCTCGATTGTCGAGGTCTTGGTGCTTAAAAGTGTGGCGCCCCGTATATACCAAGTGTCAACGAGATTATGTATGAGCCCGCCATTTTTTTTAAATTGGAAAAAAATTCAAATTTAAAACACGTATAAGAAGTAAATTGTCTCATTTTGACGAACATGTATTTTTAATACCACTTCTGGTTTCACCGGAAGTGTCATCAATTTTGAATTTTTAAGTGGATGTTGTATATTTTAACATATTCTGATTATGCATAAAATTTTCTATATGATAAATCAACATTTTTGACCTTACCTTCAAATATGGCGGATTTATTTAAATTTTTTATGAAATTCAAAATTAATAATTGAAACTGTGTATAATGAAAAATTTCCAAGTAGTCATTGGATATCATAATATGGTTCGGGTAGTGGTGAGAGGTATGTGAAACTTTTCATATGGTCCAAATGCTACTATCCGACCGACATCATAGATTATCTCTGTGGCGGATAGCGACTTGCGAAGCAAGTATCGAGAGCGGCGACCTCTAGCCCAGGTGGACTAAACTACTGTTATTACATTTGAACGAAACAACTACTGTGTGTGTGCGTGTGCGCGGCTGGGCGGGCGGTCGCGTGTGCGCGTGTCAGCGTGTGTGAGCGCGTGCGCGCGTGCGCGTGTGTGTCCACGATAACTCAAAATATACTAATGAGAGACTTCCCAATTTTGGCAATTAAGATTTTCAACAACATTTTAGGTGACACATTAAATTTGGTGAATGTGGTACCACCAGATGATGACATAATAAATAAAAGAAGAAAAAAGGTACAATTTTGGGAAAAATAAAGACTAAACGTCGACATATTTTTGAAACTGGTTTTCTTCTTTAATTGACCACACCCCAACAATTTACCACATAAAACATTTAAAATAAGTGTCATTAAATAATTTCAAGAAATTTTTATTGCATTTCTTGTCGAATCTCAACGAATTATAAAACTTTATGGAAAAGAAATCTGTCTGCATGTCTGTAGTTACGCGATAGCAGCCACAGTTTTTGAGATAAAGCTTTCAAATTTGGTACACATGTTCTAAAGTCCAAAGACAATGATAAATTCAATGATGAGCAAAATTGGTAAGGTGAAAGGAGGTCCACGGGGACCCAAACTTTTTTGTATTTGCCTTTACAAAAAAATATATTCTTGATGAAAGATTATTATAAATCATGTCTACTGTATCAATCCAATAAAATATATGTTCCAAGTACTTAAATAAAGCTGATGTAAACTGAAATTTGTTACACATTTAACCTCATAAAATGGAGTTAGGACAAATTTAACAGTTTCACATTTGAAATATCTAATTTAGTTATAAAAATGTCAATGTCAATAAGAAGAAATTATTAAAATATATGACATAAATTATTATTGACAGTAGCGAATGACGCTGATAATTAATTATTTAAAAATTTTAATGAAACATTTCAAGGTACGCTATTAAAATTTAATTGAGGTAAGTGAAGAATTAAATAGAAGGATTTTTTTACATCAGGATAATATATAATGGTATCAGAAAGTTATATACTGGCCACATCAGATATTTTATTATAATAAAATTATTTAAAAATATCTGATGTGGCCAGCACATAACTTTCTTATACCATAATAGCGTACCTTGGAATATTTCCTTAAAATTTTTAAATAAATAATTATCAGCATTATTCGATACTGTCAATAACAAAATCATGTCATATATTTTAATAATTTCTTGTTATTGACCTTGACATTTTTTGCAACTAAATTAGACATTTCAAATGTCAAACTGTTAAATTTATCCTAACCTCATTTTATGAGTTCTAATGCGTAAAAAAATTTCAGTCTACATCAGCTTTATTTAAGTGCTTGAAAAATATATCTTATTCGCTTGATATAGTAGACATGATTTATACTCTTTCATCAGGAATATATTTTTTGTAAAGGCAAATACAAAAAAAGTTTGGGTCCAGTAGACCTCCTTTCAGCTGGCCAATTTTGCTCATTACCGAATTTTTCGTTGTCTTTGGCCTTTAGAACATGTGTACCAAATTTGAAGTCAACTGACCATAAAAAATGTATGGAAGGCAGCAACACATTACCAAACATGCCCAACCAAACATTAAAACCAAATCTGTCATGCTGGTTTCCTTCTCTAAAGAGGTGTTGATTTTATTGTGCCCAGTATCTAGTATTTTGCCGTTGAATAATCTCAGATTTGTAAATTTTGATTCATCAGAAAATAGTATTTGCCTGAGAAAATCATCATTTCTTCTAATGTTAGTTATATTCTTTCAAAATCGTTTTCATTTAAATGTTGATTTATTTGATATTTAAAGTTTTTGTAATTGTATTTCTTTAAAATCCTTCTTGCAGATTCGTGGTTAATATTTAACCACCAATTTTTCGGAGAGATACAGTCCTATCAATTTCAACAAGTGCTAATACATTTATTTCAGCCTCCTCGTTTATAATTACCCCTTCATTTTCATCATTTACCGGATCAATTTTTCTAAATTGAGCTTCTAGTCTTATGGTGGCGGATGTCTTCTGTTTGGAAAACGTTGTCCGTAGTTTATTGCAGCAGCTCTGGAATTTTTCCGGAAATCGCCGTAAATTAACATGTCGACTTTTTCATTTTGTGTGTACATTATTAATGAATATTGAAACAGTAAACATAAAGGATCAACAATCAATGATGACTAACGCGCTTGAATTCACCACGAGAGGCGCTAGTGTAGGGTAAAGTCCATATCACTAAACGTTAATGTTTACTATGGTTTTTTAACGCGAGTTTTTAGTAATTTTTATAAAAAGTAGCTGAAAAACATTTAACACAATGATAGCAGAAGGAGAAAGTAGTAATTTACTTGCTCAGTAGGGAAATTATTGTACCTATGGCCCCGTGGTCTAGAGGTAACGTACTTGCCTCGAAACCTCGGGGTCCCGGGTTCGATTCCCGGTCGAGGAACTGGGATTTTTCTGAGAGAGATTAATCATAGTATACTCGGATATTGGGTGTGTGTCCATTGTCTCTAAATGTATAGCCATCTCCCACACAAGGTCATTCTAGACCTTCAGGGATAAAGGGGGTTGTAATTTCATGTGGTGTTATTATTATTATATTATATTATCAGAGCTGTCTTATATTAATAATGTTAGGTTATATCAAGCATGAGCATGATGAAAACAATGAATGTGCATGATTATTACTTACGATTTTATGTAGTAGACTCCTTTGGTAACGCATAATTGTAAGAGACATTTTACATGTTCCTTACAAAAACACAAATGTTTCGAAGAAGTAAAGTTATCCCTGCGAATCGCTACCAACCACTGTTTTAGGAGAGTTTTGTCTCTCGGAAGCATATGTCCGCCTTTTGTTTCCGAACGAAGTTTTTTATTTGTTGGTGTACGAAATAATTATAATAAAACCCTATAAACTTGTTTCGCGACTAATAATAATTTTTGACAGGACTTTACTCCCCAGAGGCGCCAACTGGCCAGCCTAAAAACGGTAGCCCTCATTAGTTAAACTGACAGTTCAAGTATTATGTGATTTTCATTTATTTCCAAAGGCAATCTAGTTTATTTGCAAATTATTTTAATGCCTTAGATTAATATCGTTCATACTAGATCAAAAGTTTTAAATTTGTCACAATTCGTTTATAATGAAATCAGCTATACTTACACCAATTTAAAGCTTAAATTAAGACGATTCCTATAGGAAAGGAAAAAATAGGGGTTACTATTGGAAATTAGTAATTGTCACCTGTCAGGAAAAAATTATTTTGACTTTTTTTCAAATAATTTCATCATAATGACAAATATTCGATTTATGTTGCACCCAAATATCAAAAATGAACCATATTATTAAGATATCTGATGCTTAATACTTAGAAAATTTTTAGTATACAAAGAGTTTCAATAATTAATTTTGAATTTCATAAAAAACTGAAATAAGTCAGCCATATTTGAGAATGTTGAATATATTAAAATATACAGGGTGTTCCATTTAAAAATTCAAACTTGATGACACTTCCGGTGAAATGGGAAGAGGTATTGATAATGTATGTTCAGCATAATATGCCCATTTACTTCTCATATATGAGTTTTAAATTTGAAATATTTATTCCAATTTAAAAAAAATGGCGGGCTGATACATGATCTCGTTGACACCCGGTATATAACAACTTTTCTCTCGGTACTGTTTCAATTATAAAAATTTCACCATTTTTGTACGTATCCTCTTCTTTATTTTGATTTTTGTTTACAGGATTCAGCAAGCTTTGAAAATCATAGAAATTCAAAAAATTTTGAGAGAGAAGTAATAGAACCGACTGAAATTATTATTCAATAGCATAAATATAATTAAAGTGATATTTGGAATATTTTGTTGCTGAGTATGTTAATATCATGAAAATATAAATATTTTAGTATTTGTTGTTTGTATATAATACATATATATTTGGATAGATATGGATTATGGATCTCAGAAATAATATACAGTATAATTTAGTAAAGCATATTTTTTTGGACATTTATTTAAAAATTATGAATTAGGTACGCTAATTAGAGTCCTCACCATATCGGTGGCTTGGAATTACAGAGTTCTATGTTACAATTTTGTCAATTAATTTTGAAGTGAATGGAAAAAATGTCTCAGGGAGTTATAATATGTGTACTGTTAGCTAATTTAACTCCCACAGTTCTATTACTTCTTTGTTAAAATATACGACTTTGTAATATAAAGTCTTTTTAGGAATATTTCGTGTCAGAGACAACAAAGTTATAGGTACATATGTATATTACATATGTATAACTTTGTTGTTATTATAGCATATAGAACTCTGTAATTCCAAGTCAGCGATATATACTTTTTTCCTACTTTTTTTTGTATAAAGGAAAAAAGATTATTCCTACTACCTATACCTACGTAGTTATTATATTTGCTGGACAGTTGCATGAGCCTGATTTTAGAGAACCTCTTGTTCTTGCGACACTCTTAACGTAAAATAACATTCAGTGTCAAAAGACAAGAATATATATGCCGCGTAAACGATAATTACCACTCATTAGTTAATTAAATACGTACTATCCATGACTCCATTTATAAATATCAATATACGAAAGGCATTCACGATAATAATGTTATTAGTCTACATGTATTTCATTGACTTTACTGTGTTCATTGTCCTACAATAACCGTTCAAATTTATGTCATTAATTTTCTTAATTTTCCTTGCCCTAAAATGCCAATTTTTGTAATTTTGAATGTTGTCATGAAGGTCATAGTTCAAGGTCAATGATAAGCAAGGAAAATGGAACGGAATAACGACATTTGAAAGGTCATTTTAGGGCAAAAGAAAATTAAAGGCAATGACATGCATTTGAATGGTTATTGTAGGACAAGGAACACAGTGAAATCAATGAAATACATGTTAACTGGCAACTGCAATAGTGTAGACTGTATTCCTGGAATTATGTGGAGTATGTGAGTATTCTACTTCCTCACCCCTCAAAGTGAGGAAGTTATGTATTCGTGAAAAAAATTTTGAAATTTTCTTTTTTGCATTTCTGGACGAATCTCGACGAATTATGACGATACACAAAATTTTAGATAGAAAAAATTTTCTATCTGTGCATCTGTGTGTGTCTGTGGTTCGCGATAGCAGCTGAGATAAAGCTTTCAAATTTGTTATACACATTCTAAAGGTCAAGGAAGAAATTGATTTCGTTGATGAGCAAAATGGGTCCATTGTCTAAAAAAAATATTAGTGACATTCCACCAACGTGACTTTTTTGAAATGTTAAAATGTGATTTTTTTTGGAACGTCAAAAAATGTAACTTTGTTGAAACGTCAAAAATTACTTTTATTATAAACTCCACCGTCATCCACAAAAATTTATTTTGTACATCATCTATAATATTGCCCAAAATAATTGTATACACACTTGATAGATATGTTTTATGCAATGCATGGCTACTAGGTAAAGAAAAACTACATGCACAGAACATGACACACAAAGCATAAAAAAAATCTCTTTTGGATGGCCGATTTTAAATGTCTCACAATCTCGGAGTGTATAAAATACGGTAACATCGATTGAATGGGGTACACAGAATATGTGAACCATCTGTTATCGCAGTATTCAATCATTTTTTTGTAGTTTATGGCATAAACCTTTTGTGCATAAACTTTATGCACAAAAGGTAGTAACTTCGCCATTGCTAAGAGCGTTCTATGCGAGTATCAAACCAAACGCCACTACGAACCGTATGCTTTCATGTTGCCAAGATACCTGAACTGGAGATACCACCGAATAAACTACCAAGCTGCCTATAAGAGTACATGGAAGAGTCCCGCAGAGTCCCTACACCGTCTGGATACTGGTTGCATATATTGCAGGTAGGTATATAAATAAACACACCACATTAATTTTTATGTAGCGTGTATTAATCATATTTTGTTTGCAAGTACCGGCTCTGAAAAATGGAAACGATTTCCTGCTCCTGATTTATTTATTTATTTATCCATTTATTGTTGGAAATAATATCTAACAAAATACAAAACGGTGTATTTAAATGTTTGTTTTCTAATATCTTAATATCTTACTCAGTTATTTTTATTTTAAAACTGCTGGATTGTATATCACATGTATGATGGGATCACTTCATGAATATTCTTTTTAAGAACCGATTGAGTTTTTTACAAGACTGCAAAAAAAACTAGTTCGTAATTACCGATTAAACAGAAAAACTAAATCAGTGTTTTATTTACCCCTGACCATTTCCAAAAGGTTATGGGCGCAGAAACGCAAAAGTGATGAAATTAATAATAATTAATGTTGTTTATTTATTTATTTATATTTGACAGAAGAATTTCCAGTGTAATTTCACCTAGGGTACCCACAAGGCGAAAAATTTCTGAACATATTTATGGTTGGCATAGTAATGATACAAAATAAAGCCTCCGATTGGTTGTAAAATATAGATGAAATTTTTCTCATTATTTATTTCAGAAACCAGTATTTCCATGACCAATAATCCAGATGGTATTCTCAGGCGGTTTTTTTTTTTAATAAAACAGAAATTAGACAACCACCAAATTCAAAGCCGAAGCTACTTGGGCGAGGATGACACATGAAAAAACGTCGACACAACTATTCCCACCGACATTGCCAGTGCCGATGGCGAAATTCTAATCCATAGCTACAATGGAGAGATTATAGTCACATTGATACACGGTTCAATCTAGTCATACAATGTACGAAAGCGTAAAGCCTTGGGCACGAATGCCTATGCAGTTAAAAATACAATTGAATCATTCGTTTCAAAAACGACATAAGTCATTTTTTTACGAAATTCACTTTTTACCACGAAACGCTTTCTGTTTAGTAGACGCACGTTCTGTATAAAAACTACACAAGTCCCATTTCTCCTTACAGAAATAACGTAAATTCATATCCCATATTCGTTGCAAAAACATCACAAGTCGTTGAATTATGTAGTTTTTGCTCCGAACGTTGCCGAATATATGGAGGGGATTCGGTAGTGACGCCATATTTCATTACGTGTGTTGTGTCGTGTTTATTCGCCAGAAAGTGTTAGTCAATATCGACATTTTGCACGAGAGGTTTTACAAATTATATGCGAGTTTAAATATGTCTAGTTCTAGTGATAGTGATAATCCTGAGCCACGAAAGAAGAGACAAAGAAAACCTTATTCATATAAGCGAAATGTTATCAAATTTGCTAAAGTTAAAGGACTGCAACATTCCAACTGGAAAGGAAACATAATATTAGCACGTAGAACAGGTCCGGATTGCAAGTAAGTCTTTCAAAAAAATTATTATTTATATTTGACTTAGTAATATATTTTTTTTTAGTTGCAAAAACCAATGTTTTCGAGCATTTTCGTTAGAGGATTTTAACTTTTGCTTAACAAAAATTAACGGCTTTAGTAGTAAAGACGAACAAGACATTTATCTCCAACAGTTGATGGAGAAAGCACCAGTAAAGAAACATAGGCCTCGAAAGGAAAATGCAGTTCCACGTGAGTACGCATTTAAGTACTTCATCGACATACCAAGCAAAAAACAAGTTGTTTGCAAAAAAGCGTTTATTTCCATTTATGGTATAAGTCAAGGACGGGTGAGACGTCTATGTAATTTACGATCGCTGTCTCTTACACCACATGACAAACGTGGTAGGCATCCCAAAGCAAATACAACGCCTCCCGAAGTGCTAAAAAAAATCCACGACCACATTTTGTCTTTTCCCAAAAAGCAAACCCATTATTCTGGGCGAAGTATTCAATATCTCGACGCGCGATTAGATGTTAAAACAATGTTTTCGCTATTTAAGTCGAAATATCCAAACCTAAACGTGAAATATCAGTTTTATGCCCAGTATTTCAAAGAAAATTTTTCACTACGGTTTGGAAGACCTCAAGTTGACACTTGTATTACCTGCGAAGAGCTAACTGTCAAAATAAAAAAGTCCAAAATTAGGCGATCATGCTAAAATCGCCGCTAAGGCCAAGTTAACTGTACACAAAAGAAGGGCAAAGAAGTTTCATAAGAAGATATCAGAAATACGACAATTATGTGAAACTCGAGATGATGTTGCCGCACTTACTTTTGATTTTATGCAAAACTTGCCGCTACCACACATTCCAATCCAAGAAATATTTTATTTGCGGCAGCTCTGGGTTAACTGTTTTGGTATAAAAAACCTGAAAACGAATGAGTCTGTCTTTTATGTATTTCATGAAGGTATAGCTAACAAAGGATGTAACGAAATCTGTTCAATGTTGCTACACTACATCGACAATTTCTTAGAAGAAAATATCCAAGAGTTATTTTTGTTCTCCGATAATTGCCCTGGACAGAATAAAAATCACACTGTCATACGATTTTTTAATGGCATTAACAGACACCCAACGTTTTCGCAAAATTAAGCATTACTTTCCAGTTCGAGGCCATTCCTTTCTGCCAAATGACCAAGACTTTGGTGTCACAAAAAAGAAAAATAAAAAAACATGATCGCATTTATATTCCAGATCAATACTATTCTATTATGTCTAATGCTAGCCCAAATTTCAGGGTTTTTATCCTTCAGACACATCAGATTTATAACTTCAGTAAGTACTGGCCCCTTCATTATAAAAAAACATGCTTATCCGATGAATCATTTGGAAGAAAAATTCCTAAGGAACAAAAACAGTCATTTACACCGTCCATATTTATGTCTTTTGAATACAATCAAAATAAAAAGAGGAACTGTTGTAGCACAGCAAAATATTGATGGTTTTATCCACCATACGTTTAGTTTATTAAGAAATACATCGAATCACGTTACCTTAGTACCGACAGAAAAATCATATTCAAATAACTGCGTTCCAATAAACCCCAAAAAAGAGTAGCATTATTGACGAGTATAAACCATTTTATGAAGAAATCTTGCGATGGCCAACTACAGAGATCGTCGAAGAGGGAGAAGACATAGAAGATGATAATGAATGATTACGTTCCATAGTTTAAAAACATATTGTAATGACATTAATAAAAGTGTGCTTGATTTCTATTGATTTTATTTCATTTGTTAAGGAAAAATTGCTGGTTACTTTTATTCTTTACATAAACTGCATTAGTCAAGATCAAAAAAATATTTTTTTCAAAAACATCTTTGTTTAAAAAAAATTATTGCATATATTATTTATATTGAAAATATGTTTGCACTTCACTTTAAAATGGTTTAGTTACTTGATTTAACCATTTTAATTATTTATCTAGTTTTTTTATCACTCCTGTAAAATTGTGTTTTAGTGACTTATGTCGTTTTTGAAACGAGTGATTCAATTAAAACATATAATGAAAAACAAAATTTTTTTATTTAAAAATTAACAACCCTGGTCCACTATAAGTGGTACATGTGTAACGATAAATAATTTACTAAAGTCCGATGGATTCCACAAGTGATTGAGCTTTGGTAATATATTGTTCTTTTGCCTGATCTTGAGACAATCCCTTCTTTGCACTCCAAGCGTCCCATTTAGCTTTGCCTTTAAGATCCAACAAACCAGGACGTTCTATAAACAAAAGAAAAATAATTAATTCAATTATGAGTAAAATCCAACAAATTCGACAAAGGTGCTTTAAATTTATTTTCCATAAATGACGAAATATTGGTTGTCGTAATTAAACTTCAGAACTTTTTTAAAATGCCTGGTGGTCGATGTTAGTTAGCACAATGAAATTTTATTTGATGATTTGAAGAAAGCAGTAAGAAAAGTTTGGTATAGACAAATTGTCACATAAACACAATTTTCTTGAGAAGAAAAACATTACTTATTTCAATTCAAAATGTGTTATTGTTACCAATAGGAGAAAATTAGAACAATATGTTAATTCGGAATCACTTGGTTATACCCTTATAAGATATGACGAGGGCGCCTTGCTTTTAGCCTTTTAGATATACACCCCTCATCAAAATTAACGCATAATTTAAAATTTATCGTAAGTTTGAAGTACAATATTGTATAAAACATTTTCCCGATTTGGATGTTATTTTTTTTGCATTGTGGAGTAATTCTTCAGAAATCCTACTATGCCAGTGATTTTCATTCGTAATACTGTTTTGCTGATGGACCGGATGTTGTACTGATACTGTTTTTTTTTTGTTTTCAGATACACATTTTTATATCACTATCTTTATTGACCTTGACCTGCTCTTCTACTATTCCTCCTGTTTTATTATGACACTGCCACAGTCTAGAAACGTTTGGAATGGGTCACATCAAACCGCTGGGCTAACTGGAGTTTGATATAACCTTGTTCGCAAAGGGCAACAACTACAGTGCATCAGGTTTCGCAAGATTGCGATTTTCTCTTGAAATAAGCATCATTTGAAAAGAAAAACTAAAAATAAAGCGCAGAATGCAAAACTAACACAAATTGTCTATTTGACACATTTGTCTAATCTAATGGTCACAAATTGTGACATTAAATTTTTTCCCAAAGCCTACTATGTACGCGATTATACATAGGGATATAAAAATATGTATCTCCTCTAACAAGAGTGAACAGAAGGTGATTCAAAAAAGAAAATGTTAACAAAAGATAAGACTAAAGTGCGATTTTTGTTGGGAATTTCTGTAGGTCGTTAGTGCACTCCTAAAGATGTTTTAAATTCCATGAAAAAAAAAAAACAGTATCAGTACAACATCCGGTATATTAGCAAAACAGTATTATGAATGAAAATCAGTAGGATAGTAAAATTCCAGAGAAATCACTCCACAATGTAAAAAAAATAACATCCAAACCGGGAAAATGGGTCAGAAAATATTGAAGATCAAACTTAGGGTAAATTTTAAATTATGCGAAAATTTTGACGAGGTGTATTATCGTTGATTATAGGTACCAAGCAAATCGTCCTTGTGAAAAAAATACCTACCATAGAGCTAGCTCACTGTCATTATATGTATAAATTAAGTAAATTATTCCTGCTGAGTTTAACTACCTTATATTTCAGTTATAAGAATCAAGCAGAGATTCCCTGGTCCTGGTAAGTATAAATCAATTCACTGATAATGATTATTACAACCAAGCAACATGTTATTGGTAAATAAAATTCACCTAGATCTTAGTTATCAGAAACAAACAAGTTGTTACTACTAAGTACAGGAAAGGAGGAGTATCGATAAGGTCCTGTTTTGGCCCCTATTTGTTTTATTTTTTGAATTTTATCAACTTTAAAGATAAGCAAATAGAAAAAAATGTCTTTTAGTTTTATATCCGTTTCATTTATTCTTAAACGTCGCTCGTGAATACCATTTTTGTAAGCGAATTAATCATAATTGGACATCACTTTCTCTTATTATGATGCTTATGCAGTCAATTTTCAGATAATAATACCAACAACAGCTACATAAGTTCACATAACAATTTGTTAAGAAAATATTATTTAGGTACTTAACAAAAAACTTCCATATTCCATGATATATATAATGAAATCTGGCTCGCCCCCTCCATTTTCACTGTTTATAGAAATAAATGCATGAAATTTTAATATGTTATACAGATAAAATTGCATTAGAAGGAAGTATTTTAAATTTTTATGCACTTCCGGTTTCGCCGGAAATTACCCCAACTTTCTTATTTTAAATGGAACGCCCTGTAAATTTTTGTTTTTATGATCTATGGTGAATTCTGCATATAACAGTATACATGTTTCTTAGATTTTTTATTTATTTCTTTTTTAACGTTTTAACGGAAATTTTTATTTTTGATTTTGAAGTGCTGTGATTTAGAAAAATTGTTTCTGATGGTGTTTCTTACTATTGCAAAAATTGAATTACTGTTTTATGATAAATACTCTCTAACAGGAGAAGAAAGTGAGAAAATCGGTTTTTCTTAAAAAAAATTAATATTTGTGTATTATATTATAATATTTATTTATTTAGAAGAATTTTGATTTCTACTGTGAATTCTTATGGAATTGCTAAGTTATCAGTATCACTATAATCGTAAAAAGATCTACTTTCTAAATATCGTGATAAGCCACAATTTTGTTATTTAACAAATATGTATTTTTTAAAAAAAACCGATTTTCTCACTTGTGAATGCTCCTTTGTAGGAGAGTATTTATCATAAAATAATAATTCAATTTTTGCAATAGTATGAAACCCCGTCAGAAACATTATTTGTAAATCACAGCATTCAAATGAAAAATTAAAATTTTCGTTAAAAAAAGAAATAAAAAATAAAAAAAAGTATACTTAGATCGATACTAACTATAAGTACAATTCAAAATGTCTAATATTGTCACGCATGATTATCTCTCTCCGACTAAACATAGGAGAGAACAATAGCCAAGACAAAAATACGTTCTACCAATGACGTCACCATGACGTTATTGAAACATCAAAATTTTGATTGGCTAAAGCCAGATGAAGCACGTCTTGTTAGAAACGAATCACCACCCACCTCGTGAAACTACAGCCTGTCGTTGCGTTCGCTGGGCGTGTCTTATTCTATTTCATTTCATCCTAGTTCTCAGCTATCGCTCGTATACTTTTTCTAACTGGCCGAATTCATTAGACGTAATACGTCTAACGTATTGTATATACATATTGATGTTCTTTCTGGTCAGTGATCAGATCATGCTGATATACACACGGAAAAAAAGTGTTGTCATAAATACAATTGTATGGGCTTTTGCTATAAATTACGATGCAAATAGGGATAACAAATTGTACCAAATTTCAAGAAGAAATTGTAATAAAATTAAACTACAACGTATGGTTATAGTCATGAAGTATTGTAGAAGATGCTACTAAAAATTGTAATAATATTTACTATTTTATGTTTGGAGCATGTTCAGGTTTTCGTTGACTATACTACTACGATGTTGCAAGATATATTGTGAACTTTTGTAGCAACATTTCCTACATAAATCAGTGAAAAAATTAGTTATATTATAACCATTACGTACAATAATAGTATATTTAGCATGTCATAAATGGCAAGGGGTTCTTCGACCACGAGGAAGTCATTGGACATGTTCAATTAAGTAATGCCACCCTAAATATTTTACGAAGAGAATATTGGTTATGTCGCGTATTGCGATTTATTGCCCTTTTGGTTTACCAGTATTCAATTCAAATTCAAAACAATTTTATTCTTAAATTAAATACCTAATACAATAATTTCCCCTCCCAGTTCTCATATTCGAAACCAGCCAAACAAACACGTGCGTTAAGCTACCATTAATTTACAAATAAGTTTGAAGAAAAAATGCGACAAAAAGAAAAGAAGAGAAAGAAGTATTATGAATTTTGCAAATATATGATGGACGCAACCTAAATAGGGTGCCGGAATATCGACTTGTAAGGTAATTTGGGTTTGATTCGAAATGGTGCGTTATATCCCTAATTTGTGTAATATTGACTGTTGGCGGACTGTTCATCAATTGATGGGTGTAAACATTTTGAGAAATTTCCTTGATATAGTCCGCTAGTGGTATTATGTCGGGGCATAGTTCGTGTAGCTCCTTGATGGATGTGTATCATGTAGAATTTGTGATGAGGCGTAAACATTTATTTTCCAGAAATTTATATTTGTGTATATTCGTCACCGACGTATTTCATCACGCCGGCGCCGCGTATGTTAGGGCCGGTCTCAATTTACTTGTCTATATTAATTTTTAATTAATTGTTCTTGTTTAGAGAATTTTATTATTTTGTGGTTTGGATTTGTGGAGAAATTAGCACGAGCTTGTATATTGTTGCTGTAATTGCAATAATGGGTTGGGTTTCGGCTTCTAATTTGTAAAATACACAAAAAAACTACTTAATTTCTTATTTGTCATATTTAGTCTGCTATTCCTTGTCATGAGCGGGTATAAACTCCTTGACAAACAATAGACTTTGCGTAGTCCTGTTAATGTGCTTCAAAAAAGTTAAACCCTTGTCCAAATGGACCCCTAAATATTTGACGTTTTGTTTGATTTGATTTTGGGTACCCCAGATTGAAATTGTCGTTAAGATCTCGTTTGTAAAATTTTTTGTAAACAATATCCTCTCCGTCTTTTCCTCGTTCGGTTTCACCTTCCACTGGTTATAGTACGCTGCCGCCCGGTCCATGTGAACCTTTAACAGCTGATTCGCTGCTTGGGCAGACCAACTGTGACTGTAGATCTTCGTGCCGTCAGTGTACATAGCCAGTTTCGTGTTAGGGAACTGCCGAGTCGGAGATGTACAGGTTGAATAATTTTAGTGCGTGATTCGACCCTTGCGGGACCCTCGCGCGAATACCCCGCGATGTTGAAAGTTTGTTATTCACTTGAACCTGCATAGTCCTGCCGTTCAGGTATGAGTGAATGAGTCTTATTAGGTAGCCAGTTAAAAGTATGTAATTTATAGATTAGTCCCGGTATCCATACAGTATCGAAGGCTTTCCAGGAGCACCATGAGGTGCTCTTTCTGAGGTTGTACTGCAACTTGACATCGTTCACAATCCTTACCACCTGCTGAGTGGTGTTGTGTTCCCGTTTAAATCCAAACTGGTGATTTTCCTCAATGTTTAGACCATCCTGTACAGTGTTTATGCTGTTCAGGTTGATCTTTCCAATCTGTTTAGAAATGCTTGAAAACAATGAAATTGACCTATAACCTGCAGCTTGTTTAGGATTTTTCCCCGCTTTGGGATGGGGACCACTACGGCACTTTTCCACTCACATAGCCAGTGCTGCAGATGTCATATTGCGTTAACAATGTATACAAGCTACAGTACAGCCTTCCTCGGTAGATTTTTGAGAAGCTTGTAGTCGATACCGTCTTTTCCCAGCTCTTTTTTTATTAGGCAACGTCTTGATGAGCTGTGAGTTTTGAGAGCTTAGTCATGATTTCTAAAAATTATTGTTGCGTTAGTGGAATTTGGTTAAGGCTGGCATTTTGTTGTATACACACTGGCGTGTATGTGGGAGACGACACACGTGTATTTTTAACTAGCAATCACAAGAGTAAACGTATATTAGTAATATTTGTTGTAAATGTTCCGGAGTTAATCTCCGGTGCCTTTCATTAAAAATCCATTTGTATTTGAGAAGGACCGTTCAACGTTGACAGATGTATTTGGCGCGTATTTAAAATATATGAACTTTTTCAGAGACTCCACATGTATGTCTTGTGTAGAAGAGTCTACTTCTTTGCCATTTAAAAAGTCATTTCAGGTGTGACATCTGCCACCTCGCAGACCGATGCTCCGGGAAATTGAAAAACAAAAAAAAGCTTTGAAAAAATCATTAAAAGGTCGAATAGATGTTAAATATGTAAAGCAGAAATTGACAAAACCAAAAAATGAAGGGATGTAGATATCGAAAAAATAAATGAAAAACACCAGATTCCCCGTTGCGGCTTTGGCAGACGGCTATCCTCTGCAAAAGTCTCAGTCCTTTTTTTACGAAAAACAAAAAGTTTAAAAAAATTCTTTAAGATCGAATAGATGTTAAATCAATATGTAAAGTATAAACTGCCAAAATCAAAAAGTTCTTATAACTTGTCAAGGGAAGTAGATACCAAAGAAATAAATGAAAAACACCCCTAGTCCCCTGTCGACTTTGGTGGCCTATAATCCTGTGCAAAAGTATCAATCCTTTTGAACCAACAATAAAAAAGTTTTGACATTTTTTTTTTTAAGATCGAACAGATTGTAAATACGTAAAACCAAAAGTTCTTATAACTCGTGAAGGAATACAGATATCGAAAAGAAAAGAAAAAAACACTCCTACACTCTCTATCGACTTTGGCAACCTACTACCATGTGCAAAAGTCTCAATCCCTTTGAATGAAAAATAAAGTTTTGAACAAAATCGTTAGGAGATTGATGTTAAAAACAAACAGATACGAACGCACGCGCTAATGGCCTATCTGTGAATATTTCATTAGGTGTTTACAATATAATATTATATCTACGTAAAAATCGTATCTGGAATTTATCACTGCCTCTCGATCGAATTATAACTTATACGCAGTTGCTTATTTACGGCGCCAACGCCCATGATAATGTACTCAAGAAACCAGCCTTAATAATTATAATTGATAATTTGATTAGTTGATTAGATGTTTTTTATGTGATCGTGTTCTAAATTGTTGGGACCGTTAATATTATGTACGTTTTCAAATTGGTCGGCTAATGGTTCGCTTTTTGCCTGTCAGCTAGCTGTACTTGACCATTTTGTCCCAATAGGGCTTGCATGGATTATTTGTATTTCTTAGAGCCTTCGCCATTCTCCACAGATAGTTATCTTGTGGATTTAGAGCTCAGTGTTGATGGCAGTTCTAATCTGCCCTTGTAGCCTATTCATCTCGATCTTAGCTTGCATGTCATGTTTCGCTGCCATCGTCGTCTTAGCCAGTTTTAGTACGTATGTCTTGTTTGACCGCGTCATCGAGTTGGTCTTTATTTGAATTAATACAATATGTAGGTACTTTGTATAACGTTTGTTTGAGTTCGACAAAGACCGCGTAGTAATTTTTCTGTACATTCTAGTTGATTTCGTACTTTGATAGTTACTTTTACCATCCTAAGAGAACAAACAGTCAAACAATATTTGTTTATAACTACAATAATTTTACTGCAAATATTTATAGTCCTTCCATATATATTATGTGACAATGAATTACAAACTTTGGTGAAAACAACTAAAATTTTAATAAAACAATATTGTCGTAAAATAATAAAGACATTTTCTTCGTGCAAATATTAGGCGAATGTAATAATATATAATTAACATAATCTACTAAAACAACTACCCTCATCCTAGTTAATACTAGAAAGAGGAAAAAAGTTAATTAATTATTTAAAATTTTGAAATTTAATTTCAAAATTAATATTTCATTGTGTAAATTGTGTAAACTACAAAAATCTATGTTTTTTTACGAAAACTAAAATTTATCAAAATTTCTTAGTGATTATGAAAAAAAAAAAATGTACGAATCGTCTTGAAAATAACTTAAATGGGCACACCATTTTTTGCAACTCTTTTGTCCAAAATTGTTTAGCTTTTTTTTTGTAAAACTCTACATTTAAGGATGCTTTAAAATATTGCATGGGTTCCATGCTCTAATATTTAATATTTGCAACCATAATATTAACTTTGATATATGGATGATCCAAATTTCACCAGCCGCCACTAGCCGTTGAATACAACTTTGTTCTGGTATTAACTAGAATGAGGTGGATGTTTCAGTAGATTGTACAATAATTTGTTTTAAAATGTTGAAAGTGACATAAGGGATCGGAATAGTATATTTCAATACAAGTTCAGGAACTAGACATTTTTCCGTTCTCGGGAGTCATGCAAGCTGGGAAAAACAGTTTATGAACGTGTAATGAACGATATATTATACCTCTCTGAAAACAACAACACAAAAAAATAAATAAAAGTATACCTATTCTGGGGAATATATTTAGAAGAAAAAATTGTAAATAAACGTCAAAAACAATGCCAAACAAGTGTTGCTAAGGAACTTTCAATTGCATATTTTATTATGATTAACGAAGTAGGTAGGCCCAATACATTTATGACAGGTATAATGTCAAGACAAAAACAAATATTGACTAAATAATTATATTATTTAGGTTAAAATTCAATAACTTAATGATGCAGAATGCAAACACAGTGTAATATTAATTGAATTCATTTTATTTTATTGAATTATGCTTATTTCCTAACTAAATTAATTGCTATTATGGTACTGAAAGTTGGCGCACGGGAAAATTTTTACTGTGCGGGCAAACTGAAAAGATAGACTTTCTCTACTCTAAATAAACATGAAACATATTTTCAGAGATGTATAATGAAAAGTACTTTTCGATTTCTTATGTAACTTTGGGTTGACAGCAGTAGGGTAGATACATAATTATGTATACTAGACAAACGCGTCTGACATCTGTCAGCCGAATTTTATGAATTTTGTTTACAAAAGATTTCAAGTAAAAAATTGTTTTGAGAGTAGCAAAAATATTGTACGTAACACAACCGGAAACTGTCTATACTGGGTTCGCCGGCTTCCAGGACACGCTGACGCTCTCCCTGGAAAGTGCCAGCTCGCTCCCGTAAAGAAATGTATATATATATATATATATATATATATATATATGTATGTATGTATGTATAATAATATATATATATATATATATATATATATATATATATATATATATATATATATATATATATATATATATATATATATATATATATATATATATATGTAATGTATATATATATATATATATATATATATATATATATATATATATATATATATATATATATATATATATATATATATATATATATATATATATATATATATATATATATATATATATATATATATATATATATATATATATATATATATATATATATATATCGTACATGGGCGACAACAGTGTCATAAGTGGCCAAAAATGTTTGTTTTGAGAAAACGAACATAAAAGATTTTGACATAATTTGATTTGTATATTAATTTTTCAAATAAGACTTAATTACCATTTGATTTTTATAAAATGTATAATAATAAGCAACTGTATTACTTAAATATTATGCTTCTCTAAAAAAAAATTAAATTTAACTAAAATATTTGTAGATATGTCTTTGTTGCCGAAAATGTGTTAATCAATTCTGGAGATATGACTGTGTTGCCATAGTGGTTTAACTTTGGACTTAACTTTATCTCACTGTTGCAGCATAAAATATGACTAATTTTACACTTGATGCAACAAAAATACTAAAAATCAGTTTCTTGGAGTTGACACTTTGTTGCCCATGTGCGATATATATATATATATATATATATATATATATATATATATATATATATATATATATATATATATATATATATATATATATATATATATATATATATATATATATATATATATATATATATATATATATATATATATACATATATATATATATATATATATATATATACATATATATATATATATGTACATATATGTATATATATATATATATATATATATATATATATATATATATATATATATACAGGGTGTCCCAGACTCGTGTCGGACAAATGTCCTGGCTCTCTTATAAGATATATTGAAAAATTTCAAAAACGGGGTGATAGAGGGCGCAAGGTGCATAGGTTAAAAATATTTTGAAATATACAGGGTGATCCATTTAGGCGTGACGACATAAACATATGTTTTTTAAATGGAACACTAGGTATATTATTACATATTTGAATTCTCCTTTTAAAGAATACTCAAACGATATGCCGCTTGATGGGTTTGCAATGGGTCGGTACCATGATATGCGTGAGTTTGTACCAAAAACATGCCAACTTTGTGAGCTCACTGTGACGTAATGGAAGAACATTTTGATATCTAGATATGTCAAAAATTGTCAAACACCCTGTAGTTTACGCTACTGTTATCGGATCTAACGAAATCGGTCATTTTATACCGGGTGAGTCAGGAAGCGCCAAAACTATTTTTTCTCATTTTTTTCAAATGGAACGATTTGTATATTATGACACCAAAGGAAAGACCTTTGAAAGAGCTTTCCACTGATATAAAGGTTCAAGGGTCTATCTATCATGGGTGCCAAGAATTTGATGGCAAAGTGGCACAATTCGAGGTTTATTAAAAAATTACGCTCAATTTTCAATTGTTTTGTGAATTTTCGCTGAAGCGGCTCTATTCAGTAAGACAATTTCGAAAATAATGATATCAACTTATCTGCACCATGATAGTTCTCTGCAGACAAAAGAAAAATCAAGAAAAAGAGGAAACGAAAACTTTATTTGGAAAGAAACTGGGTGGAAGCACTGGAAATTAAACTAAATGTTCAAAAATGTTCCCATTCTCCCTGATACACAGCCGTAAATGATTTTCAGTTGTTCTTCGAACATCGGCTAGTGTAGCTATTGAAACATTGCGAAATGTTGCAGCGATTCTTTCCTGCATATCCTCCCTGGTTGTGGGCCTCACCCTGTAGACCTCCTGCTTCATATAAACCCATAGAAAAAAATCCAAAGGAGTTAGGTCTGGAGACCGTGCCGGCCATCTTATGGGTCCTCTACGACCAATCCATTGTTCCCCTCTCCAATTAGTTAAAAAATCTTTTACTATTCGATGGTTATGTGGGGGCGCACCGTCGTGCTGAAACCACAAGTTCTCTCTGACGTCTTCATCTACATCTTGAAGCAGCCCCTCTAAATTCAAACGCACGAAATTGTGATATCTTTGGCCATTTAATGCCCCATCCTCAAAAAACCACGGTCCAATGACATGGTTGTCCATTATACCACCCCATACATTAATTGACCATCGATTTTGGTGATCCACTTGCCTGACCCAGTGCGGATTTTCAGTCGCATAACAATGCATGTTATAGCGATTTACTGTCCCATTACTGCGAAAGGTAGCTTCATCGGTAAATAAAACCTTTGATAAAAATTGGGGCATCTTCGTTAATTTTATTTAGCATTATATTGCAGAAATTAATACGATTTTGAAAATCTTCCCCATAAAGGTCTTGGTGTAATTGAATGTGATAGGGGTGATATTTGTATTTATTGATGATACGATTTACAGAAGTTTTACTTACATCGGTTTGTTGTTCAATTTCACGACAACTTATGTGAGGATTCTCTTGCACATGAAGCAAAACTGTCAATTCGTGTTCTTCATTATTTACAACCACGTTCCCCAATTTTCTTTTGGTATAACACACATTACCAGTGTCCTCAAATCTTTCTTTCAAGTTTTTGAATGAGTTGGGATCATGAGTTCGTCTCTCGGGGTATTTCATTCCATAAATCCTTGATGCCAATAAGCAATTCCTATCAGCTTCTCCCAAACAATATATCATATCAGTTAACTCTTGTTGGGTGAATTTCATTGTTACTCGTTCGTTTATACTAAGAAAAATATCAGCACTCGACATTTTACAACAATAAAGTAAACTATTGCCAAGACTGGTACATTTATGATAGGTACCTACTTGACTTTTTTGAATTTATTTCGATAAATTGAAAGTTAGAAGCAATTTGAAAATCTCTACAATTTTTTTTTATTTATTCTTTCGATGATAGTACGTGGAACAACAGCTTCCCAAACTTAACAAAAATTTTACTATCGTTCATTGAATTGAAAATAAAAGTATTTTTTTGGTCTTATTTTAGAAGAATGAATTACACCATTTTAAAGCTGAGAAAAAAATACTACGAAAAGCTACGTTTTATTAAGCACCGTTCTGAAATAATAAATCATTTTGCGACAAAATTACGTCGGGCTAAAAAAGACTTGTCATGACATGAATTTATACACGTATTTCAGAAATAAAAATTAAATTTATCAGGCGTTGACTATTTTATGCTTAAGTATTTTTTCTGCACTGAAATACGGTATTTTTCTCCGAGTATAAGAATAATTATTTTTGAAATTTTCTTACTGAAAAGCGCCGATTTCAGCGAAAATTCACAAAACAATTGAAAATTGAGCGTAATTTTTTAATAAACCTCGAATTGTGCCACTTTGCCATCAAATTCTTGGCACCCATGATAGATAGACCCTTGAACCTTTATATCAGTGGAAAGCACTTTCAAAGGGCTTTCCTTTCGTGTCATAATATACAGATCGTTCCATTTGAAAAAAATGAGAAAAAATAGTTTTGGCGCTTCCTGACTCACCCGGTATAAAATGACCGATTTAGTTAGATCCGATAACAGTAGCGTAAACTATAGGGTATTTGACAATTTTTGACAGAATCTAGATCTCAAAAGGTCCTTCCATTACGTCACAGTGAGCTCACAAAGTTGGCATGTTTTTGGTACAAACTCACCCATATCATGGTACCGACCCATCGCAGACCCATCAAGTGGCATATCGTTTGAGTCGTCTTTAAAGGAGAATTCAAATATGTAATAACATACCTAGTGTTCCATTTAAAAAAACATAAGTTTATGTCGTCACGCCTAAATGGATCACCCTGTATATTTCAAAATATTTTTAGGCTATGTACCTTTGCGCCCTCTATCACCCTGTTTTTGAAATTTTTTGATATCTCTTATAAGAGAGCCAGGACATTTGGCCGACGCGAGGCTGGGACACCCGGTATATATATATATATATATATATATATATATATATATATATATATATATATATATATATATATATATATATATATATATATATATATATATATATATATATATATATATATATATATATATATATATATATATATATATATATACATGAATAGTGGTGAGAGGTATGAAACTTCTCATATGGTCTAAATGCTACTATCCGACCGACATCCTAGATGTCTCTATGGCGGATTGCGACTTGCATCACAGCAAGTACCGAGAGCGGCGACCCCTAGCCCAGGTGGACTAAACTAATGTTATTAAATATGATTTGAAGGAAATCATATTTAATAACATTAGTTTAGTCCACCTGGGCTAGGGGTCGCCGCTCTCGGTACTCTCACCACTATTCACTTCACCATAGTTAGTATATAACTAGCAGGTTGGCCACTATCATTTGTCTGTTCCATAACCTATGGCATACTGAAGAGAACAAATAAGTTCGAAATCGATCTAAGTCTGGTTAGGAATTGACAAATGATATTGGCTATCAATCTATCATGATTTGAAGGTATAATTCAATGCAGGTCGGGGTATTTGCCCGCTGAGTAGTTGTTTCCTTCAAATCATATTTAATATATATATATATATATATATATATATATATATATATATATATATATATATATATATATATATATATATATATATATATATATATATATATACAGGGTGTTTCAGATATGCGGTCATTAATTTCTAGGGAAGATTCTACATAAAAAAAATATGAAAAAAAAGTTCATATAAACATGGGTCCGAAATCCCTCCTAAGGGCGTTGCGGGTCTCTGAAAGGGCACCCAAAATTTACATTTTATTTTATTTTAGTCGACACCCAACCCTATTGGTACTTCTCTGTGTCACGTAATACAGATTTGTTATTTTAAAAAAATTTACTGCCTACCGTTTTTATTCTTATTAAATTATGCAGAAGAGCGAGAAATCATTATCCTTATTTTTGATTCCTAGGCAATGCATGCGTTTCTTTATGGTCAAATTTCTGAAACTGGTTGGTCCTACGGCGTTACAACAAGAAAACCTTTTTTTGTGTATTTATAGCCAAGGCATCATATTCCGATGAGACATTCACAAAAAATTCACATTTCGGCGGCGTCTTTGATCCATTTATTGCCGCCAAAGGTTCCAACGCTTTTTATGTTGCAAATAAGTCTTAAATAAATTTTACATTCCTCCTCATGATTTCCAAAGAGAATGAAAGAAATTGTACATTTTCTCTTTAAACTAGTCATAATTTGTAACCAGAATGAACGGTTTATTTATTTTTTTTTTTAATGAAAATTTCTGTGATTAAAGTCTTTAATAATTTATTGTCAGTACAAATCTTTCTGCGTTAAAATATTACGGATTCCACTATTTAATTCAATTTCTTCTAGTATTAGCTAGGATGAGGTAGTTGTTCTAGTAGATTTTACAATAAATTAACGTTTTACCTAACATTTGCAGATTAGCGATTAACAATCAGTAAACCTCAATATATGTACATATAAAAATTTAGGTAATTCACATATTAAATATAAATATCTGATGTGGCCAGCGCATAACTTTCTTATACCAGTGTATACCCGCGTGGCCTTCAGAACTTTAGAAAAATGTTGGAAACAAATTTTGAAAATAAAATATCGGATGTGGCCAGTACATAACTTTCTTATACCAATGCATATCATTCTGATCTAAAAAAATTCTAATTTAATTCTTGCCTTACCTTAATTAAATTTTAAAAGCGTACCTTGAATGTTTCATTAAAAATTTCAAATAATTAATTATCAGTGTCCTTCAATACGGCCAATAATAATAATTCATAACATATTTTTATAATAATTTCTTGTTGACATATTAACATTTTTGTAACTAAATTAGATATTTTAAATGTCAAACTGCTAAATTGATTCTAACACCATTTTATGAGGTTAAACGTGTACAAAATCTCAGTTTACGCCAACTTTATTTAAATATTTGGAAAATGCACTGGGTGAATTCAGCTCATTATCGAATTTACCATTGTCTTTGGTTTTTAGAACATGTGCACCAAATTTTAAAGCTTTATCTTAAAAACTATGGCTGCAATCGCGATACTACAGGCATGCAGATAGATTTTTTCCATGAAGTTATGTTTTTCATAATAATTAGTCGAGATTCGTCCAGAAACGCAATACAAAATTTTATTCCGGAAATTGTTACTTTTTTCTTCTTTCATTCATTACACCCGTTCTGGTGGTACCACATTCACTAAATTTAATGTCACCTAAAATGTTGTTGAAAATCTTAATTGTCAAATTTGGGAATTCTACCATTAGTATTTTTTGAGTTATCGCGGACGTGGAACCGAACATGGACATACGCATAACGAAGTTTTTTGTTAAATACCTAAATGTGAGGTGGAACCAAGAAAGGAGGTTAACTACCAAAAAAATTCGATTCAGCATAGTTTAATCCATTCAGAAACCACGGAAAGCCATGTTTTGATTATTGGTCGTCAACCTCTTTTCTTAGTTTCACCTCACGAATAATGTTTCTTTAACTATACATTATCAATAAAAAAAATGAGCGGCATTCTTTCAATAAGCCGATAAAATATCCAAAAATACATTGTAGACTCATTATTTTGGCCTACGATGCATAATCATTATAAGCTATGAATAAATATTGCTCAAATTCTCTTACCTGTGTTTACATCACCCACACTACCTTGTTTGAATAAAGCATAAATTTCCAATAAATCCTCATCTGATGGTTTACCCTTCAAATTCTTAACATTTTGGGCAGCTTGATTGAATCTCTAAAAATGATTAATATACCTAATAGTGTTAAGTAGAAAATAATTACTTAAAGCTTAATTATGTCTATTTTTTATGTACTTTTTTAACACTACATACACAGAAAAGAGTCGTATGTATAAAAATGAAATATTTGCTAATACCTCAAGTTTTAGCATTTTCTGCACTTAAGAAGATACTAAATTGCAAAGTAGATAATGCCACTTTCCGGAAGTTACTACAATGAATAGCATTCTTAGGAAAACTATCGCAGTATTTACTACAAAATGAAGAACCTACCTTGACCAGTATATAGATACCGCTCAATTTTAACAAAAACTGCAGTGTTTACTTCAACATGTGCGAAGTTGTTATAGCAGCTGCACATCGCATGCGCAGTGTGGTATTCTTGAAAATGGCTCAGAGACGCAGCAGAAAAAAATATAATTTAAGAACGAATTGCGATAGTGAATTCCATAAATCATAAAAATTTTATTGCCACTCATTTTAATTTAATTCTTGCCATTTTTTTTAATCTGTAATCTTTTTATTTTGCTTTTCATATTATTAATTTTTTTTTAAACTTTTGTTTTGTATTTTTGTTGAAATGCTCTGTTCTTATACATTTCGAAGAATATACTTCACAATAGAAGTAGACACTTTATACAGGGCGTTCCGCAACTCAATGGTCATAGCGAATATACATATTCTTGAGGTCTTTCTTGTTCAAAAAATTTTAATGAACATATATCCTAAAGAGGCCTATTTCTGAGTAATTGATAAATTAAAAGTTCTAGTGATTGTAATTCTAAGAAAATGTTGTTTATGTTGCCAAGTTCTGACATTGGTTACCAAGGTGTGACGTTTCAATAAATAAATGTCACTTTCACAATTTAGTAGTGTGTATTAGTTAAAGATAAAATTTACAATTAAATTAGTAATGTCTACATTTTCTAATCAAGATACGCGTACATTAGATTCATATACGAATGGCTCACCTGTGTATTAATAATGAAGGTGGTCATTTTAAATCACATTTACACTAAAACTAATTGAAACTTTAAATAAAAGTTAAATGTAAGAATGTTAAAAGTTAAAAAATAAATGTTAAAATTATGTATAATCACTAGAACTTTTAATTTATCAATAACTCAGAAATGGTCCATATATGTTGATTAGAACTTTTTGAACAAGAATGACCTCAAGAATATGTATATTCGTTATGACCATCGAGTTGCGGAACACCCTTCTAATGAAGTAACTACTTCACTGTGAAGAATTTTCTATATAAATTGAAGTAGGTACTAGCGGAAGTAGTAAATACTACGCAGAAAATGCTAAAAATTGAAGTATTGTATTAGCAATACTTATATATTTCAAATGAATAAATGTGTTTCAATCCAAATAAGTTCGTAAGTATATCATGTTTTCATATTTGCACACTACATAGGAAAGTAGCGTCACTCGTATATTCGGAGTAGAGGGTGAGCATGGAGAGAGCATGGACTGCATGGTTGCCGCTGTGGCAAATTCACGACAGTCAGCAGTGTTGCCAGGTCTGCCGTTTTCAATTTCTACGTAGCTCTCTACCGTCTTCACTTCAAATTCTACCGTAAAAATAATTTTATAATTATTCTATCCAATCTATTATTCTTACGACATATTCTATTGCGTTCGATAATTTGATAACACGTCACTGTTATGTGTATGAATCGATCGATACGACAATGACCTTGCCAAGAGGCACATCTAGGAAGTTCTGACGTCAAGTGAAACGTCACAAGGCGCTAGTGGAACTGATTCACTGCAACTTTATATTAAGAGAATGTGTAGTATTGCAGTTTGATGTACACGTATCGATACCTTACAATATTATACGGATCGATACACAATATCCGATACTTTTTAGAGCATCAGCCAATCCTAGCCCCGACTATTGCAATTTTAGGCTATTTGCCATTAACATTGTCTGCCATATAGGCATAAATCAGTGCTGCGCGGCGAATTTTTCAAATATACTAAGGAAATCCAAGAAAATGTACTAAATTGTACTAAACTTAGTGCTGCTTAACGGTGGCATATAAAAAGCCCGAGTTATTATCGTCGCAGAGCGGTTTTGTCTTTTTAAAAACTAACCCGCCTTTTTTAAGAAAAAGGGGGCATGCCTTCATAAATTGCATTTAATTTTAACTTTGAATTTGGTCATTTTTAGTTTTAGAAATGAAAAAAGTAGGTGTGTAAATTCATTTATAATGTCACAACTCATCAATCATCATAAATAAACCACCTACCGGTCAGAGGCGTAATTATATGAATTCTTGGAGCTAGGTTTCTACATATAAGTGAAAAAAATTGTAGACATTTAATACTTATTTATGTACCAAGGGCCATAAGAGGCGTTTATGACCGGCAGCATGAAAATTAGATCCCGAGACGTTAGCCGAGAAACGTTGGTTGTGCCCGAGGTGTATACAAAATTTTATGTAAAACCAAGACTGGTTTTACATAAAATTATAATACATAAATATATGTCAGTTATTTCGCAAATGCTCCATAGGAATTATCAATCTGTTAAATTTTGGCATTTCATAAAAATAATAATCGTACTGTCAACTATCACACTGACAAGTAGGAATTTGAATTAATATTTATTTACGTAATACACAAATAACACTATTAGAATAAACGAAGCGACTGAAGAAATTAACAGTAGATCCATTGTATCAGCTAACAATGACTTTAATTTTTTCTGTATTTCAAATAAATATACTGTGTCAGTAATAAACTTGAAGAACTAGCACTATTCTTAGATAACAAAAATTTTGATGTAGTGTGCTTATCTGAACACTGGCTTACTAATGAACAATGTTTAAAATATATTAATTTGTTAGATTACACATTATCATTTTTTATATATGTAGCACTCATTCTCATGGTGGAGTAGTAATATATGTAAAAAATAACACCTTATTTAAACCTGTTGATGTTAAAAAATATTGTATAGACATTGATGTAGAATTCTGTGCGACTGAGTTCACTGATTTGAAATGTATTGTCATTGCAGTGTACAGGTCGCCTATGGGGCACTATGAAAATGTTCATAACAAACTATTTGATTTGTTGGAGCACTTTACAGATAGATATACAAAATATATTACTTGCTGCAGATTTTATCATTAACTTTAGAGGATCATCGGTTAATCTCAGTGAGTTCATTTAACTTCCACATACGGTTTAAACGTTACTATTTGCGACGTTACTAGAGTTACACGTGCTTCTTCAACTTGTGTTGACAATATTATCACTAATTTTGACAATTCTGTATTTACTTCTCACGTAATAGATCCATGTCTATCAGATTACTATGATCAATGTTTTTCTTAAACACAAAGAAAAAAATGCAAAACAAGTGTTACTTCTAGGAGAAACATTACATCCTGAGGTATAGAGAAATTGAAAACGTCCCTTATTTCTCTTGATTGGAGTAGTTTTGAATTAATGTCTCATGATAATATCGATTACTATGTACTTTTACTTATCTACATTTACCAATCTCAAGTGGAACAACTATTTCCTTTGTCTATCAGTTCAGCAGCTAATAAAAAATTACAACCACGATGGTATAGTGACGAACTTCGGCATATGAAAAACACATTCAGCCATATTCTGTAATTTATTGGAATTAAATCAATATTGACATTTAGACATATAAATGATATCTGCCAGAAATTTCAATCAGCCATATTCTGTAATTTATTGGAATTAAGTCAATATTGACATTTAGACATATAAATGATATCTGACAGAAATTTCAATAAACATGGTCGTTTGCTATTCTGTAAAAAAATAATACATTAAAATCAAATCAAGTTATTGGAATTAAATCGTAAATACCTGTATTATAAATGTATTAATTAATATTTACAACATACATAAGTTCTTTGTTCTTTACTAGAAACGAAACAAAATCACAATTCTAACCTCCTTAAACCTGACCACCGGCGTGAGGTAAAGTAGTTCCAACTTCAAACAATTATAAAGTTAGATCTACGACAATAGATCAAATATAATAACTTAGCAACGTTGCCGCTTATATTTATTGACTTAATAACATTGAAATATTTTAACATCTTCTAATCAGTGTTGAAATATGATAGTGAATAGGAAAATTCTTTAATATTGAAATAGAAAATAATTTTTATTGACATGATTTCACTATTAACTTTAATTTCAATGTTTTACTGAATATGGCTGATTATCATGTTTAAAAACAGTTTATAACAACCTATTTCAATGATGATAAAAGTACCTACTATAAATATAGACGATATTATAAAAAAATATATTGAAATTACTAAGATGATTTCATACAGTACTTATATTGCAAATTCTAACAACAAAATTAGAGTTAGTTGGAAATTAGTTAATTTGGAAAGAAATGTTTAAGTGTACCCGACTCAAATATAACTAATGATGATTTTAATAAGTTTTTTGTTACTATTGCTAAAAATATTGTGAACTTCATTAAAGATACGGATTATGTAGCTACAGAATTTTTAAATGATACACAAAAGCCAGCATGTTAATTTTTTATACCCCACCATACCGCAAGAAGTTGTCAATGTAGTAATGTCATTAAAGAATACCAGTTCACCGGATATTTACGGTATCAATACTACTATGATGAAAGAAACAATCAACATTATTGCTGTGACTCTAAGTAATTTATTTAATGCTTGTTTTGATGTTGGTCTTTTTCCTAATGTTTTTAAAATAACTAGGGTCATACCAATTTTTAAAAAAGAAGACGTGTCTTTTCTAGATAACTATCACCCAATATCAACTATTTCCATCTTTGGGAAAATCATGGAAATTCTTTTAAAAATAATATCTGGAATTAAACAATATTTTGAATTCTTGCCAATTTGGTTTTAGGAAAAACTGCTCCACCAAAAAAGCTGTTTCATGTGTAATTGAGGATATAGTTGAGGCACTAGAGCAAAGTCTATTCATCTATTACCTTATGCGATTTCAGCAATGTTTTTGACTGCGTTTCTCATGAGATATTCATTCAGAAACTTGAATACTACGGCATTCGAGGATTGCCTCTATCCATATTTAAATCATATCTAGATAATAGAAGGCAGTGTGTGTCTATGAATGGTGTTGATTCTAATTTAAAAAATTATCCAACATGGAGTTCCTCAAAGCTCCCTATTAGGTCAAATTTTTTTCATTATTTATATTAATGACTTGCCTATTTTTCTAGACATCATTAAAAGTACATTGTTTGCCGATGACTTAACCCTCAAGAATTCCTCAAAGGATATACAAAAACTCAAAAATCAAGCAGATGTAGCTCTAGAAAAATCAGAACAATGGTTCTCGACAAATAAGTTAAATTTAAACAGTCAAAGTTTACTAATCTGTTCTGACTCGAGATGGCAATTTACAGGGCGAGCGCTGCGAGCTCTGAAAGACGGTGTACTTACTGAATGCCAACGGTACTTACCACCTGATGGGAAATGCTTCATGCATTTGTGAGTGGTAAAATTTACGGAATTAGTTCGTTAAACAAATAACAAAAAAAATTATTGGCAAGGGCTTTTAAAGCATAATAATACATCGCTTTATTTCTGAACACAAAATAGAATTAAATTTGATGAAATAATTCAGTTAATAATACCAATTTTTAATCTTAATCAATCTTAACCGTGGCTCATGGTTAAGTAGACTATTAAAACAAGTCTATCACTGGAGAAAACATCAATTTTCTAAATAACACGGTTCAATGTTTATGCCGGAACCTATCTATCTTTTCATCAAAATATTGATTTTTCCACCACGACAATAGGGGTATTTCTGTGGCTCAGTATGTTTCTGGGACAATATAACCTGAATAAACAACTTACCTCACTGAATAACATATTTTATTATATTATATTAGTATCTTTTCCACCGCATGCAACAGTAAGTAGGTATACCAAAATTACACTCACCTCGTCTAAGGACATCTTGTCTGTAAAAATAACGTTAATTAAAATTATTGTTATACATATACAGAGCCTTCAAAAATGATCGTAAGCCACATGATCAGTTGGTACCTTTTAATTTGCAATTTTTGTGTCTTTCATATTACGGCAGTATCTGATATGGATTTTTGCACATACGTATGTGTCTACGAAATAGTTTTCAACCATCTGCTGACGGGACGACTTGACAATGCTGTTAAAGGTAATTAATTGGTCACGTGGGTTAAGATCATTTATGCAGGCTCTAGTATATGTCGTACCCACTTGAGCGTAATTGTCCATTTCGTTACATGGACATCCACCTCGTGAACTGGAGCCAAATCGTGTAAACACAGTTTTTTTCGAAATTGTCTTATATTATATCATCTGGACATGGTAATCATTCAGTTCGTGTACTGTATAATCAGCATTTGTCCACTTTGCGAAACACCTTCGTACAATTCGTTGCCATATGAGCTTCCCTTGCATAAACAAATACGATAAAAAATGTATCTTATTTTATTTATACGTTTATTAGTTTCCTTTTTTTGTTATTTGTTGTAAAATAAACACATATTTATTTGCATGTCTTGTTATTTTCATCTAATGTAGCAAAATAACAATTTATCTTACATTTCAATGTATTATTAATGTATTTACACCAGTTAGTTAATTGTTTATAACGTTATAACGTTATACAAACTGCATAAATGCACAGTATATAGTTCATGAAGAGGATGGTTTTCATGTTCAGATAGTGTAATATTAAATAATAATTTCATGAAGTGGATAAACTGACTTTCCATTTCACGAACGGGATAAAAAAAGTGAATAAAAACTGTGATTATATGATCGCACTTTAGTTCACGAAGTGGATATCCATTTCACAAAAAGGATAATTACGATAAGTGGGTACGAAATATATATATATATATATATATATATATAAATATATATATATATATATATATATATATATATATATATATATATATATATATATATATATAAGAATATATATATATATATAAGAATATATATATATATATATAAGAATATATATATATATATATATATAAGATATATATATATATATATATATATATATATATATATATATATATATATATATATATATATATATATATATATGTATATATATATGAATATATATATATATATATATATATACATATATATATATATATATATATATATATATATATATATATATATATATATATATATATATATATATATATATATATATATATATATATATATATATATATATATATATATATATATATATATATATATATATATATATATATATATATATATATATATATATATATATATACAGTGAGTACGTAAAGGTTGGAATAAATTCCGTAAAATCG
>JANEYF010001916.1:130000-166395 GCA_029963845.1 Rhamnusium bicolor
AATACCAGAAAAATTCAACAAACAAACTACCACCTATATCCCAATAATGTCAGTTAGTACTAAGAAAAAAATTGACGCTCAATTATTGAAACTTTTTTATTTTGACTATCAGCCATTTACTGTTGTTGAAGACAAAAGGTTTCTGTCAGTTCGTTGCAACGCTTAATCCTTTGTATGACAACCCAGCCGAAGAATAATTTCGAAAAGTTATATTCCTAGCTTGTATGAAGAGTGCCTGGTCAACACCAAAGAAATAATGAAAGAAGTATTACAAGTCTAACGACCCATTGTTGGACGTCATTAAACAATGATAGCTTCATTGCAATTACTATTCGTTTTATTGACAAACAATTTAAATTGCAGTCAATTCAAGTTTCATACCAGTGAAAATTTATCGCGAGAACTAAAAAATTTTGCCGAGTCGGGATTCGAAAATAAAATTCTGCTGGCCGTATCGGATAATGCGTCTAATATTAAAAGTGCTACTGTGAATGGGGTGGAGTGGAAATTTTTCAGGTGTTATGCCCATACATTACATCTTATCGTGTAGAACGCCCTAAATATCGTGAAAACCACAGTTGACAAAGTTAAAACAGTGGTATCGAATTGCAAAAGAAGTTCAAAGGCCAGTAGTAAATTGGTGAATTATTAGAGAATGTGGGCATTGACACCAAAAACTAATTCAACTCGTTGGAATTTCACATTTTTCATGATCGACAGATTCATCGAGTTAAAGGAAGTAGTACGTTCAACAGTCGCCATTTTGGACACAGAGTTGCCGCAGTTGACTTTGACAGAATGGATCATTCTAAATGATATTAAAACCTTTTGAGAACGTCACTAGAGCAGTAAACGGTCAACAATACATGACTGCTTCATTGTTGGCTGTAATAAGAAGCGGCGTTTTAAATGTATGTCAGGAAGTTTTGTTACCATTATTTCATCTATTGCAAAAACCGTCGTGAAAAAATTAGAAAAGGGCTTATAGAAAGGGTAGGCAATGTAGAATATAGCAATACTCTGGCTATATCTACATTTTTAGATCCAGGATTTAAAACCTACCCCTTTAAAAAATACTGATGCGGTAGACCGAGTCTAATTGCTGTTTTGGCAGAAATAATTTCGAAAAAGATTACGAAAACGACGCAAACAAGGAGAACATTCTAAATGTTCAGGATAAGAAAGGGGTTGAACCAAAAGCGGTGATACTAATAAGCCCAAACTCTCAATATGAAAATCGATAGACGAAATTGTCACCAAGGAGGGTAATAAAGTGACATCCAAGCCCTCAACCTCTAGACCTATTGTGGAAGTTCAGAGATACATAGAGAACGGTATCCTTGATAAAAAAAATCCGCTTCTAGGGGTGAAATAATCACGAATATTTATATCCAAATTTAAGTACATTAGTCAAACAAAAATGTTGCGCAGTAGCGACCTCAGTGCCATGTAAGAACCTATTTTCAAAAGCTAGCAATATACTGACTGAACGTCGAAATCGGCTGAGCTGAAGGAAAATCGAACAATTATTGTTCTTAAATTATAATACTTACTCGATATTATTAGGTATTTAGGGTTACCAACTTAAGTCACGCAAAATAGAGTACAAATCGAAAACCACACATATACAGGGGTGTTCCACTTTTATTGTCACAAATTGAAATGGGTAATAGAACATGTAATTTTAAGACAAAACCTTTCTATAAACATGTATCGAAAAATACTTCGTCAGTTATAGTTCCTCAAAGAAGTGCTCTCTGTTAATAGGTTTTAGCAATATTTCAGAAACCGTAATCACAAGAAAATACATACATATAAAATGAACTGGTAGAATGAAGTGGTACACAATAACTGACAATAAAAAATTAAACCTTATATTTAAATCCCGAACATTATATCGTTTTCTGGTAAGTTACATAAGTATTCTTGTTTTTGATATTTGGTCTCGTTAAGTTCTTTTCTATTTAAATCTGGGGTTATATTACGATTTTGAAATAGATGCAATAAACAAATCGAGTACGGGAATTTTGAATTTTCCAGTTTGATTTTATTATAATTTGCTTTGGAACATGATAACATAGCAAACTAAACAACACTATTAGTATAAATGTAAATAAGGGCTTTTACTTATTTTAATTTTGTCTGCGTTCGCCTGAGTGGTGGTACAATAATTTTAGCTTAAAATAAGTCATAATTATATATCATTTGCATGTTGGTTAAAGTAAAGACAAACCATAAAGTATTAGTTTTACTAGGGTTAACTAGACCATTGTTTGAGCACCATACTACAAACATAAATCCAGGTGTATAAAATTAACAGATTACTCTATGATGTGGAACAGGTTTTATATAATTGGACGTCATTCGGATGTTGATGGATTTTGCAGTATTTTATTCAATTAGGCAAATCAAAAGTATACATAGAATATAATATGGCCCAAGAATACTGCTTTGTGGCACCGCATTACTGGTAGTCCCAAATTGCGATTAATTCCTAACTGCTTGGAAAACTTTTTGTTTGCGATTTTTTAAATAATTACTAAACCTTTTTAATGCAGCACGATTAAAGCTTATATATTTTAATTTTGCTAATAACAAATCAAAATTTACTAAGACAAACATGAATTTGATTTATTTAACGCCAATAAAATATCATTTGGCACTTTCAAAAGAGCGCTGAAGTACTGTTTTTCTTTGATCCAGATTGAACAACAGGTAGAATGTTATGAGGCGTGACTAGAAATCTTTCTATCGTAGCTGCGGCTTCAAATCCCGCCACCGGCACTGACCATGTCGGTGGGAATAGTGTATGTTCACGTTTTCTTAAGTGTAACCCCTTCTAGACAGCTTCGACTTTAGACTTGGGGGTTGTGTAATTTCTATGGTGTTAAGTTAAAAAATAAAATTAAGAAAATTTTAAATCTATACAGATTATTTTATATCTGTTATTTTTGAAAATAAATCTAGCAAATTATATCTTTTTGCAAGCTCTAAATGTGCTATTAAGGACAATTGTCAGACATCTGATTTCCATTTAAAACATTGCAAGTTTACATTATAATTTAAAAAACCGTATATCTTTTGCAAAACAATTCCGCTACTGGATTCTAAGTTTAAAGTGTATAAAATATTTCAATATATAATACGTACAAAAAGCACCTATCAAAAATATAAAATTTTGATTTTCGATCACAATTTGAAACAAAAGAGATTGAGTAATCCATTAATGTCTAAACTGCATGCTTCTTTTATAAGAACTAAAATACTTTGAAAATACAATTATGGAGGTTTCTAGGCGGCACCAAATGTTGTCACCAGTTAGTTATTTATGCTTACCGGAACCGATGCGATGGACAAAAACGCATACATATACAGTGTGTTCCACTTTGAGTAGACACACCCCTGCATTTTTGGTTGTATTTGGACAAATTGTTAAATTCTTTTTTTTTTCAAATTGTACTCGTACTTGTACCTTCCTAAATGACAATTTTTTTATATTGTGTATCCACGGCCTACTATAATTAAAATAAAAAATGCTAAAAATCAAGAAGCTAATAGGGATTTTTTTAATGAAATAATGTTTAGGAAATATAAATCAGGCATGCTTAGAAAACCTACATACCGAATTTCACATTGATAGATTTTTGTAAAAAAAAAAAATTATCGGAATGTTTTTTGCACTTTAAACGGTAAAGAGGGTTTTATTTCATCTAATCAATATGAAATAATACTACGGTTTATACAGGGTAATCAAAAAGTACACTCTCGTATCAAAATAAAATAACATTAACTCTTCATAATTCCGAGTGCAGAGAGTATTTTCTCATCACCCTATATAAACCGTAGTATTACTGAGTATTGATTAGATGAAATGAACCCTACTTCCACGTTTTTTAAACTGAAAAAAAAGTTTAAAAACTTTTTTTTACCAATTTTTTCACAAAAAATTTATAAACCACAGAGCTATCAATATGAAATTCGGTATTTAGGCTTTCTAGGCATGTCCGATTCATATTTCCTAAAACCATTTCGTTAAAAAGATCCCTAATAGCGTTTCTTGATTTTTAACATTTTATTTTAATTATAGTAGGCCGTGGATACACAAAAAATGTCAAACATCAAAGTAGATCTCGTCGAGTACTACAATTTGAAAAAAAGAATTTTTCAATTCGCCCCAATACAACCGAAATTCAGGGGTGTGTCTGTAAATTTCATTTTCCGGCGGTTAATAAAAGTTTAGCACGACTGTCAAATAACATAAGTTTCATTATTTTTAATAACCGTATTAAAAAAATTTTCTGAGAAAAAAATATATACCTATGTAAAAAAATTGAGAACTAGAAATAAGTACCTTGAAATTTATGATTCCTATTAATAATAATATAATAACACAGAAATTTGACAACCCATGAATTCAAAGTCGAAGCAGAGCTACACTTAGAAAAACGTGGACAAACAAGTATTCTTACCGATATTGCATGCCGATGGCGGGATTCGAACCCGTAGCTACGATAACTAGATTTAAAGTCACACTTGCGCTCGAGCCAAGTACACCACCGAGCAGATATCCTGTCTTATCGAGTAGAATGATCTGAAATGCTGGTGTATCAGAAAATATAGAATGTACATATAGAAAATAAAGGAATAGTGGCGACGCGTACTATGTTCTAGTACGAAATATAAGTATACCTGCACTGACAACGCTGCATATTGCGCTCACCCATAATTAAATTACAGAGAAATGTCTGTTATATTCGCTAGATTTTGTTTTTCTAAAATTGTTTAAATCTCTGCAACATTCATGCACTATTTGTTAACATAGTTCTACAGCTCTTAGTTTATTGATTAAATAACAAAACTACAAAATATTAAAAAAATAAGAAGCTTGTTTTTACTACAAATATTTTATAAGTACAACAGTAAGTAATTACTAAGTTGTAAAAATTTTAATAATTTTAAATAATGTAAAAATTTAGAGAATGCCACAAATAACGTTCAGACAATATAAAATATCTATTTTACAAGTATTATTTATTCAATATTTTATTCATTAATTAAAGGAATATTCTTTTATACAGTTTATTCAACATAACGAGCTTATATTCGTCGTTCAAATCTGTATATTTACTAAATAACTATAGAAAATAGGTTATTTTTTACATCTCAGATATTTGTTTACGGGCAATAATCACAAAGCCTACAATCAGTTCAAATAAATTGCTAAAATGAGAGATTATTTTTATTTAATATTTACCTCCAATCAAAATTTGTACACGAACCCTAGTGATACATAAAATTAAATAAGTATTTTTAATTCAAAACATACTATAATTTATTTTATTTATTCACATCTAGAAACGTAGATAGGTAACCATCATCGGTCCGCCTATGGTGAATCGATTTAATATTTTCATTTTCGTACCATCACAAAGTGAAAACTTAATTATTTTCCAAACAATTGTAAGAATTCTTTTCTAAAATTATTTATAACAAAGTCCCTATAATATAGTGTTTTTCTTAAAATTCGAAATAGAGTCCAAACATAAATGAAAAGTGTAGTTTTATTCCATAGGTATGTATGTACATATAAATATGGTAGGTCGACCTAAAAATTTGTAATAATTTTCGATATTATGCATAAATCGTGATTCTATATATATGCAACTGTATATAATCAATAGCTAGTCATAATAGGGTATAATGAATAATTAATTACTTAACAGATATTTGTTGAAGTACCTACATCAGTGTGCATAAACATAAATGAGTTTAAAATAAATACCTACAATTTTATAACCCAGAGTGTAAAATAAAAACATTTAAGTAGTAAGTAGTAGTACTCACTTGTTAAAAACACCAAATTTTTCACAATAGTAGAGACCTCCGTCGGTCAATAAGGTTAAAACTTTAATAAATGAATGTGATATGAATGCAGTATAAATAAAAAAATGAAACCGGTTAAATACTATCTGCTACTCATTGCAGCGTTGCCAAGTTATATTAGAGCAAGATGTGGGCAAATATGTAATATGAAAGTACGCAGCTTTTCTGTTAAGAAGTCAGTTAGTAACTGAGGGAATTGTGGCCAAATCTCTGAATGGTAGCCTAATAAGTGTGTCAATCTAAAATTATTAATATAATCGTGTTCAATGAATACAGAATACTGTCAAATACACGTAGTGTCAAACTTTGGACACCCTCTTCGTTTTGGCTATGTTGTCATGTCCTGCAGACCGACATATCTTGTCATAACTGATAATAGTATGTTTCAATATCATGCATTTGCAGTGTCTGATCATGATCAATAATGATGTTTTAGTTTTGAAAATGAAATGCCTTGACAACATACCTGCATCATTTATAGGCAATAATTATTTGTTTACCACATACACCGAAAAATGTTAGTATCGTTTCATTTCATTTACAGCAAACGCAAATGTTAGATGCGCGTGTGTCGAAATCGGCTTGCGCTTGAGTAAAACAGTGCCGTAGAGGATTAGTGTACACACATATAATTTGCCTTATTTCTTTCACCTACATTTTTTCTTTTATTTGCATTAAGCTACCTATTTTTATTATTTTTTAAATATCTGTGCAGGTGAGCGTAGCGCCGACTTTACATCATATCGAATTCGATACGAAAAGTAAAGCAACAGACAGAGCCCAGCAAACACAATATTGCCGACAAAAGAATAATAATAATAATAATAATAATAATATTATGGGCCAATACAGTTATCATTGGCAAAGTGTTGGCAAATTTTGCCGATATCTGAAACGCGACTAAAATATACTGTCTAACCATAATACTTTCTGTGTAATAATGGTGAATTGATATACCCTATATTTAATTATGTAAATGTAATATTTGTCAATAGAAAAAAAACAAATATAAAATGGTCTGCAAGCATTAGAACAGATCTATATCGTAGATATGCTGCATTTCTATTGAACGAAAATTGTGGCATCCTGTCAATCGCCATATTGTTTGTTTTGTTTTAGCATAACGTTATTTTAATCATATTTGTATTAATTTTTGTGAGCTGTAAAGCGCTGTGACTTTTAACTATTATTTTATTCGGAGTGTAGTGTAGTATTTAGTGTTAATATAAACATGCTCTAAAAACGGTGTTCTTGTTTGTGAATTCAGTGAAGATGAGGTAGAGAAAATGCACTATTTTCTAATCAATGAGCACAATTAAGTTCGTGTGATAAGAATTTTAATAGTATATTATTCAGCGAACCTATAATGATGGCTATTATAAATCGCTCGAGTGAATAATGGCCATTATATGCGAGTAGAATACTATATTTTGTCCACGACTTTGATATCAATTTTTAGTTCTCTTTTACAAAACAAAATTTTAGGCTCTATAGCTTTAACAAAATTTATTTAATATTTACATAACAATTTGTTTCTTAAAAGATACTACCACTAACTACTTACTTAGATATATTAATAGTTACTTAGACGTTAGAGCAATGCGCCAATTGAATGGATGGTAAAGAATTAACATCTAAATTAATGTGTTGATTATTATTATTTGTGGATGTAAATTCACTGTATTCGCATTGCAAACTAGTGGAAGAATTATTAATTTGATCTCCGGAGTTCAAACTTAGAGAGACAATTCTTGTCTTTTTGGTTGTTACAATTTGACATTTAAAATTTTTAGTAATCACATCCGTGATTTCTTATAAACAAATGACTGTCCTCATTATTCACTAGTAAAAAATGGAATCATTATTCACTGCAGGAATAATGGATAGCATTATCGTCGATGAAACACATAGATAATGAGTACATTATTTAATAGTCGTCGACAAAAGTATTTACATGAAATGTGCCTCTTATTAGATCCAAAATTTGGCAAGAAGCTACATGAATCTTGCAACGCGGAAATTGCTTACTTCTGCTTTTCCCGCATTACTCACATGCCAAGTGCAATTGGATTCACTGCAATAAATTGTAAATTAAAGAAATCTAGGCAAGAGCTTTTAGGTAGTACTAATACAAGTATGGTTATTGCTTGCATGTTGACTTCTTCAACTTCTTGTAGTACCTACACTCTACATTGTTGTCATTATTATACTGTATTACTCAATTATTGTAGTTTGACGGATTAGACCGTTTGTGCATTCATTGCATACTCATTCTTGTCTGTTTTCTACGCACGAGCGCTCTGCCCCGCCTGCAAAATTTTGTACATGTAGACTAGAAAGGAGCATTTACTACGTAAGGTCACAGACTAAATTCTGTGGTAAGGTGGAGGCGAAAGAAGCACATACGTATAAACGAGAGTCAGGGTTTTGCCAAAGGGGGCCCAGTTCTTAATGTGGATTGGTTTATTAAAGAAGTTTTATCTTAATTATTGTATTAGCTGTAAAATAAATGAAAATTTTAACTTCAATATATTTTGCTTAAACCATTATAGAGTTAACAACATTCTTAAAGAAATTTCTTAATAAAATCAGCCAACAGAAAAAACTAGAAACAAATTGATATATATTTTTAATTTCTGTTTATAATTATTTGCAGTAGTAAACAAATGCATTCAATGAATGCATTTGTTTACTACAAAATTTTAAGTCGGCACGACCTTGAATTGCACTTCAGCTTTGAATTGGATGCTTGCAAATCGCAAATATTCACTTCAATTGCGGCATGAATTTCAAATTGCGAATGCGTACTACGACACAAATTTATTGTTAGTGTTTAAAGTCGGTTTGTGATTTGAAATTTGAAGGTTAGATCTTTTGGTATGAGAAAATATGATGTTTTTAGAAGTTATGTTAAATAATTCGGTCATTTTCTAGAACACGCACTTCTGAGATACCACAAAACCAATTATACCGACACACACTACACAATACACATCATCAGATGTTCATTACACAGTGTCATATCTTGTGCAAACATCCCTAACTACCCTTAAATAAATCAGTAAGATTGCAACACTTGACATTATCCACCCGGTATTTATTTATATGGCTGTCTAAACGTCGAATATCATAGTTAAACTAGTTACTGTAAATATGGAAAAGTTAACATTATTAAAGTGAGCTTGAAGATGACAACTATTATGTTTGAAAAGTGACATTTCTTTAAGGAAATAATCAAAATAGTTTACAGTGAGGGGAGAAAAGTCCAAATATTTACTTGTTATATACAAAATAACAAAAATAAACGTGCAGCAAAAAAGAGCATGTAGGGTGTTGTATCCAAATCGTCCAACACCATCAGAAAATACGTTCAGAAATACCGAAAGGTGAATATGTAATACCTCCAGTTTTAGTAGAAAAATGCGTGTAGTTCAAGCAAACCAGGAAGAACAGCTAGCTTCATTTCGAAGGTAAGCCCATTCATATTTTTTTCGCGAATAGACTTTTTTGAAACATTCTGAAAATTCCTGAATGTAGTTTAAATAATGCAGTCGATCAATTAGGTAAAAGTTATTCCAAAATCCAACGTACGTTAAAAAATGACAGCTACAGACCATATAAAATTTTACCCGTACAAGTGTTTTAACAGAGCCTCATAAAAGGAAAAGGCTGGACTTTTGCCAGCAGATGATTCAAAAGTTAGATTTTTTACTAAAATATTATGGACTGATGAATAATACTTTTCTACGACAGTTTTTAATCGGAAAAATCGAAAGTCGTGGGAAAACAAGCACAACAGAAAAAGATTGGTAAAACAAATAAAAAATCAGGAAGAAAACTGTTAGCGTTTGGTGTAGAATTTTTAGAAACAAAATTGTTGGGACTATATTTTATGATTATGTTTTAACTGGAGTTACATATCTGGAAATAATTATCCCAGAATCGGAAAATATTCTTTTGCAGAAATTTCCCGAAGCCGAACTTGATATTATGATTTGGATGCAGGATGGGGCAACTCCGCATAGTGTCCTACCCGTTCGAGATCATTTGAATAATATATTCTAAATATGGATAGGGAATAATAGACCTATAAAATGGCCACCTAAACAGTCCGGATTTGACCCCTATGGATTATTTTTTTTAGGATTGTATAATAATAATATTCAAGTCATTAAAGACAGGATTCGACTTGAAATAAACAATCTGAATGTAAATAATGAAGCCATTTCCGGTGCAATTATAAATATAAGAAGACGTTATCAATTATGCATTGACAATAATGGTGGACACATCGAACATATTTTATGAGTTATCATTTGTTTATATTTAAATTTCCTAAATAAATCTTTATCTATTTTGTGTAAATATTTGGTTTTTTTCTTCCTCACTGCAAACTATTTTGATTATTTCATTAAAAAAATTTCACTTACCAAACACAATAGTTGTCATTTTCATATCTCACTTTAATAATAATTTTTTTCATATTTACAGTAACTAGTTTAACCAAGATATTCGACGTTTAATAACTCAAAAACGGTATCTGGTAGGAGTAACATATGGTATATTTTTGAACAAAGGAATCATTCTAAAAATTTTATAATATACAGGGTATCCCATTTAAAAAAATATTATTTTTTTGTATCCTCTGAAATCTGCAAGCTACTGTACTTTTGATAGCATTTTAACAAAATTCAGTCATAACCACACAACTTTTATTTAAAACTTTTTTTCTATAGGCAATAATAACGATGATAATGGGTGGGTAATTTATAATGAATAACCCTGTACCTTAAAATTTTCAGTATGAACATATTTCCCCCGTCTACAATAATAATAGGTATATTATTTTTACCATCAATCTCACCTAGTCTAAGTAGTTTTACGATTACACTGCGTAAATAAAAGAATAATTTCTTTTGATATAGCCCAATGGAAAAGGATCTTTTTTTTGAGTGTTTGGTGTGGACTGGAATGTAGAGGTTATGTCACGGATTCAGGAGCTTTCGGAAGTGAATTTACACTACTTGCGATTCATTCACTTTGTTCACGTGAAATACGATTTACAAAAAACTAAGGGGGCTAAACATTTTGGAACAATTATATTTTATTGTTTGGACTATGTCAATATACTGTAAAAGTTTTATTTTATTTTTTAAACTTACGAAGTTTCGCATTATTATATCTAAAATGTGCCCTTTTTTGCGTGATCTCTGAACACATTAATGTTTAATTACGTATAACTTACTTCATGAATTATTCGAACGAAATTTGGAGTGTAGATAGAACATAAGTCTATTTTCACAATGTAAAAAAATTAAAAAAAAAAATTAAAAAAAATATTTTGTGGCATCTTAAACGAAGCAATTTATAAGTATAATTTTTTTTACAACAAATAGGTTTCAATGTATGGAAAATCACTATAAAAAAAATCTCAACGAAAAGTACAAGATATTTGAAATAATAAATAAATAAGCGAAAATGGTCGAGTTTCTCCTACTCCGATTGTTTTTCTTGTGATATTTCGTTAATTTTTGATAAAACTATAATTTATTCATAGAATTCTATTTGTTGTTCAACTGTTATGTGAAAATATTTTAATTATATTAATGATAATAATGAAAATATCAATTATCAACATTTTTTTAAATAACTGAACAACTAAGTCGTTTCTTTTTGCAAAGGACGACAAGTGTACAGAAAGGTCCATTTCAAGTAGTTTTGTCAGTTAGTTTTTGCAAAATTAATTCGCAAATGCAGTTATATCGAAAATGATGCCGAAATTCGGTAGGTACATCTTTTACATTATCATTCAATATTTAAAAAACTGTGACACCCATTTTCATAAAATGTTGGCACACTATAGTAAATAGTAAATATATGATATGTGAAGAAATGATCTAATTTTTCGTAGGCGTTGAAAGTGAGGGTTCAATACATTTGAATCGCATAATAGTTTACAAATAAAATAATCAAAATATTGAAACTTTAATCAGATCTTCGTCTGTTTGTTTGAAACACACGTTTAATCGGTTTTCTTTTATGTATAGAGCTGGGTTTCTCTTTAGTGGGCCATCATGCTTGTATATTCCATCTTCCATGGTATTTCTGCTCCATTTTCTTTATGCTCTGGTGGAATCTCTCCCTTTGTTTTTCACTCAATTGTCCAAGATTTTAAAGGAAAAAATCAAGATGGGTATGCAAAAAGTGAAATTCGATGCTCATATATTGCAACCTAAATTGCGAGATTTTCAAGCATATTTCGAACCATTTTCTCTTAATCCTGTCATTCCTGTGATGTCATTCCGTTCATGTTTTGTATCATTTTGTATTCAGGACACCGCACGAGCTTGTCTGAACGCTTCCGTATGTAGCGTTTTGAGACGAAAGCATGGTATAAAACTCTGTGATTGAGTGGACTATACAAACAAATCAGTGCATGCTCAGACAAATTTAGATGTGTCCAATCTGTTGTATTTAAGGCAAATATTTGGTGATTACGAATATCCCTTATAGCACAGGATATCCATACGGAGTCTATTTTTGGTCCATTTCATATCCATGGACATGTGATGGATATCCACTGGACATCCATTTACGCATATCTGTCTGTACACTGTCCATAAAGGGATGTCCGTTTTTTATGCGTTTGTGATAGTACACGAAAGTACTAGTGATGGATATCCACATTGGACATCCATATGTATGGTATCCACATTAATTTCTATTTATACGTACAACAACTTTTGAAAACTATTTTTAATTTTTTATATTTTTGAATTTTTATATCTACTTGAAATCTATGCAAACTGATATCTAACGAAATATTATTATGAATTATTATTATAAGTATTATTTAATGTTTTGAAACAGGTATATTTTATTTTATAAAAAATAATGCTGCAATTTTCCAGAGTAAATGTGTTGTATTTCCACACCTCACTTCCCATACAGCACAAGGACGTCCAGTGGAAATCCACTGGATGTACATCATGGACCCGATGGACGTACGACGGATATCCATCTGGATACCAAAAGTAATCCACTGGACACCCAGTGGGTTTGTCACAAAATTGTACATCCTGTGGATGTCCATTCACGGACTTCTAGAGCCCCAAAAATGGATTATTGTTTTTACTTACATTAACTCACTGTATACACAAAGGGACATACATGAAAGCTTCTGGTGTTCGAGTCACGTCATTTATCGGTTTAATTTTAAGCTATATAGACTAGTATTATTGCATTGTATTAAATTAAAAAACTCACCTTACCTGTGGGGGTTGAATCGAGGACCTAGTCTGACGCTTACCCACTGAGCCATTGAGATTCTTATAATAATTGGTTACATAGGTAATAAATTTGTATAAAAAATTACAGTATTAAAACAATTCTAATATAGCATAATTTATTAACCGATTAATGAATTATTCGATTACAAGTAATTCTTTGATCACTAAAATATTTTTCCAGCAAATTGAAAAATTTAACAACAAAAAAATTTGGTTTAGCAAAACCCGGAATTCACCAGCAAAAATTATAATATATAATTTTCTGTTCAATTTTGCTGATCAGAAAATTATTTTGCAGAACAAATAATTAATTCCTGATAGTTATTCACATTGTATAGAAATTTGTATATTAAATTTAATTATAAATTGTTAATAATAAGTAATATTACAAGAAATACATAAATTAATAAAAAATTAAAAAAAAAAACAAAAAAAATCCTAGAGATAAGATGGATGAGAAACCCGATCGATCGCGTGTGAAGCACGGGCTATACAGTGGTGGATTTAGGATCTGTCCAAGGGAGGACGCAACAGTGGCGTATTTAGGGGTGATATTAGAAGTAACCTAAGCAGCAATTCTGCACAGAAATTAACGTTGTATTAGGTGTAGAGTGTAAATTGTCATCATATCATCCACGACCTCTGCCGCGACGTCGCTTATTAGTAGTTGTGACCAAAGTAAAATAGACACGTTTTAACAGCCGACTACAATATATGGAGTGTGAATGTTGGTTGTCTTAGATTTATTATTGACGTTGCTGAAACGTTGTCATAAGACTGAATTTTCAACATATAGATTAGAGTCATTCTTTAACGTTTTATGGACGACACCGACGAATCGTTGTGCGACACGTGCATGATAAAGACCTAAGACGAAGAACTAAAACAAACAATATAACATATACATTAGATAGATGTTCAATGGATATCCATCACTTGTACTTTAGTGTACTATCACAAAACGGACATCCAGTGGACATCCCTTTATGGACAATGTACAGATATACGTAAATGGATGTCCAGTGGATATCCATCACATGTCCATGGACATACGGACATGAAATAGACCAAAAATGGACACCGTATGGATATCCCGTTTTATATGGGTTACTCATGTTGCATTGTATTTGTTTTGCTCAAAGGTCAAGTGGAAAGAAAATAAATTGTTAACTTAATAATAAATTTCAAGTTGATATCAATATTTTTTATATATACTCCTTTATAAACTCTTACTTTCCCCTTAGAACGAAGGTAAATAGATTTTACACGAGCTTTAATTTTCTAAATAATCAACCTGAAAGTATACCGTCTAAAATATAGCTAGATCGAGTTGCCTGTGTTTCACCTGAGCATGGCGAAAATGATATATTCCCAGTGGCGGATTTAGACCCCCCCCCTCCTCAAGGCTTTATTTTTTTCAGTCCTAATAAATTAGGAAATATATAATATGTGGTTATTTTAACTCACCACACATGAACATTTAGTTTTAATATCTAACAAAATCCAAATTTTGCGGCCCAATGGTAGCTAGGATTTTGTTTCGAGAAGCATACAACTTAGCCACATTCTAGAAAGAAGGAAAAAATCGATGTTTTTCCAATCAGCATTTTAACTTTGTATTATAACGTCGCCCGCCGCGTCCTCACGTTGCTGGATAATGTAATAACGATTATCCGACTCGCTTTTGCATCAAATTGTTAAAATCAAAGTCACTACAACGTCAGCAAAAACATTACTGTTAGACGTTTAGACCACTCTGTTTACTGGAATCAACACCACAGCTGTTATCACAGAGAGATAGAAAGTAGAGCTGCGCCTTCTGCATGTGTTTTATTGTGAAGTTTTCAATGGATTTTAAGAACTTCGTGGTATTAAAATTTTCAATGCGGACCAATTCCAATTCCAGTTTAAAAGATTTATTAAATATTTATATACATTATGAAAAACTTAATTAAGGCGCCACACTCGGCGTTAACAAATAAATAAAATATCTACAAGCAAACACAAAGTGTTAATAGCCAATCGGCTTAACAATAGTAATACTCGCCCGGAATAAATTCCGGGCGAAAAGCAGCGTTTTAGTATTCCTTCGTATCGAAGGGAGCCTATGTAGCTGGCGAGATGTTGGGGCCCGAGGCGGCTAGGATGCGTCTTTTTTGTTGTTGTTTGTGGCTAGACGTTTTCCTAAAAACAACGTGAAAAACATAATTAAAACTTGTACAAGGCATAGCAAAAATTAACAAGCAGAATTAAATAATACAGATATCGTTATAGTACAAGTCATGCAGGAAAAAGCTAAAGAAAAAACCTGCTTAAGAGAATTGAAATTTAGAATGTCTGTAAAAGTAGGGTAAAAAGGCGAAGGGGCGGTCATCGAGGGAAGTTACGATTAGGGGTAGGTAAAACGTAAATGCGGAAAAGGTAGAGAATAGGAACGTCTGTCATTGTGTGTCTGAAAGCAAGGTTATTCAAAAAATAGTGGTAAGTTTTCATGTATAAGTCTGTGTGTATGTCTAAAATCGTGGTAGTTTCTAATGTCTGTGATGTGCGCGGTGAGTGTGGATTTTTGTATGTTATGTCTGAAAAATTTGGTGGCCGTCTGAGTTATGTGTTCATATTAAAATATAGACATTGTAGTCCTAAAATCAATACACCCCCACACTGCATGAGTTCTTTTTGGCTTTTTTTCTTAGATGCACAAATTTGAGTGATTTAACTGTAAACACACAAATGTAATGATTACTTAGTGGTTTTAACTTTAATATAGCATAATTAGATTGACCAAAATCTCCTATTTTCGCATTTTTTTTTATTATACTTGTCAACATCACAATGGCGGACAACAGTATGTTTTCGAGTTGATCTTGAAAATATGGCGGAGTTTTGTAAAGCAACCTCGACCGTGTTTTAGTATGATTCCGTCTAAAATATGTACCTATATACGACTACATAGTTGTAAAAAGTGGTTAAATATTTGCATGAATGATCTCCCTCCATTGATACTGAGAAAAGAACCCGAAAATGAAAATCACGAGATTAATAGAACACAACAAAAATGTATAGGTTATGTGGTTTGTTTTAGTTCTTCCTCTTAGGTCTTTATTATGGACGCGTCGCACAACGATGCGTCGGCGTCGTCCATAAAACGTTAAAGAATGACTCTAATCTATACATTGAAAATTTTATCTTATGACAACGTTTCAGCAACGTCAATAATAAACCTAAGACACCAACGTTCACACTCCATATATTGTAGTCGGCTGTTAACACGTGTCTGAAATGAAATTATATAGTGGACATTCCCGGTAGGAATAGAATAATTTCAAAAACAAACTAGGTTTCCTCTTCTTGGTAAAAGTTTAAAATATAGAGTGGAATGAAAAATAATATTGCTGAAAATTTTTTGCTAATTATTATTTACTAACTTTTACAAAATAATCGTTTAAAAAGATATATGTTATACTTATCTGTGATAAGTTTTGTAAAATTTTAATAACCTGCATTTATAGGTCATCAGGGTGTCAGGGTGAGTCATATAATCTATTTTTTAATCTTTTTTATAACTTAATGTCTGAAATAAATAAACTGTTCCCAAATCACGTATGTGTGGTTTGCGGGGGATTTTAACATACATCGAAAATGAGAACGTACAAAAAAAATAATTTTTAAGTGCTAAACATGTTTAACTTATCTATCACTATCACAACGCTCACAAGAGTTGTAAAAAATTATGATTCTTTAGTCGACAATATACTAATCAATGATACTGAAAAATCTAAAACATTTCGAATGATGATTACGGTTTCAGTGATCATTATGGACAAAAAATTACACTTCAAACCAGCTCCCACAATTCTAATTCTATGATGTTAAAGAAAAGGATATTCAGTTTAAAAAATAAAGCCTTGTTTCAAAAGTTAGTCTTAAAAATTGACTGGACTGTCCTGTACACTAAAACCGATATAAATTAAGCTTATGAAATTTTTTATGAGTATTTTGATAGTTGTTTTAATGTAGCCTTTCCAGTTATAAAAATCAACAATGAAAATAAGGAATGGATGACAGAAGGAATAAAAACGTCATGTCGTAATAAACGTTCTTTGTTACACATTAAGAAATTTTTTCTACAAATTTAAATTTCGTAAATCATTTGCGCATCTATTGTAAAATTCTGAAAAGCATCATATTCATGGCAAAACAAAATGTTTCTAATAATGATATAATAAACTCAGATAATAAAATAAGATCTACCTGGAAATTAATTAATTCATATATAAAACAAAAAGCAAATAAAACACGTCCAAACTTTGACATTATAAATGATGATAATGCGATTATTTCAGAATCACACGCAGTTGCATCAGAATTCCAAAAATTTTATTTAAATATAGCAGAAAACGTAACAAAAAATATGAAGATTAAAAAAGAAGCCATGGAATGTCAGAACATTCCAATGGCTCAGTGGTTAAGCGTCAGGCTACAAATGCAGAGGTCTCCGGTTCGCATAAGCTCAAGACACCACACACGAAAATGTAGCAAAGATATTTAGACCATACCAGCGGCCAGGGTTGGTGTCTACCGCGGCACATGCGAATATAACGCCGACTTGAGAAGCATTCATGTTAAATAAAATGAATGATATAAATAATATAAACAAAATACCTAGATTCAGGCATACAATGTAAAATAAAAGAATTAATAAATGTATTAAAATGGAATGGTTCAACACGCAGGCAAGGTGAGATTTTTAATTTAATACAATGCAATAATACTAGTTTCTATAGCTTAAAACTAAACCGATAAATGGCGTGACCCGACCACCAGAAGTTTTTCATGTCCCTATGTGGATACAATGAGTTAATGTAGGTAAAAACAATAACTAATAATCAAATATCGTTAAATTGACATTCATATTGATGCACGTGTTTGAAACAAATGTATCTTCACTGCATATCCATTTTTGGAGCTCTAGACGTCCGTGAATGGACATCCAATTTTGTGACAAACGGCTGCCCACTGGATGTCCAGTGGATTACTTTTTGGTACCCAGATAGATATATGCCGTACATCCATCAGGTCCATGACGTACATCCAGTGGATTTCCACTGGACTTCCTTGTGCTGTATGAAATAGGGGTATACAACTTGAAAAACATTGCAAAACTAGTTAGGTACCCATTTGTGTATAATACCTAGGTAATATTTTGTAATGAATTGTGAAAAAAGCTTCACGTGATAGTAACAAACGAACTTCGGATTAGTAATCAGTAAACATGCATAAATAACTGGCACATACTTTTACTTAACCCCAGATACACTGTATATCGCAGTGATTATTAATTTATGAAAATGATACAAGAATTCGATATAAATTTTATAACGTTCCTAATAAATACTTCAATTTTCGGTATCTGTTTTCTGCGCACATAAATTGAAATTTTCATTACTTTCATTACTGCTGGTGAAAAATGAACAGATTGCAGCAGCAGCTTTTTTCTTCGCATATTTCCCCTCAATTTTTAATTGCGCTGGCAGCACGACCTCGTGCGAAAAAAATATGCACTAAGTGAGAGTATGAATTATTGCATTATTGCTCTAGTTTCCCAATTATTATAGACGTGCATCTTAGCCTGACCAATGGAATATAAATGTTGTAGTATACCATAATCATTTAATCATGTTTTACGCATATACTTAGCATGTCTTGTGTTATGTAGGTGTTGCCAGTTGTCATTATTGTCACTTGTTAACTGTATTGTATTTGCCAGCTTTTTCCTAATTCGTTTTTTCCATGACCAGGTATTGTGTCAGGTACGGTATGTTAAAAAAAATGGAACGAAAGACAACTAACCCAGCCCATCAAAGCTTTCTTTGTTCCAAAGGTATGCGGTACGCCGCTCATACGCTGAAGTTAGCAATTTCAATCTTTGATAAAATACCTACACTACACAAATTACCTTTTTGACCTTCTATACAACTTCAGTTCAAATTTATTTGCAACATAAAAAACGTAGACGACTTTGATGCTTTTACCATCGTCAAAGATGCCGACGTTTTTTATGTTGCAGATAAATTTGAAATAAACTTTACATACATATTTCTAATTCTATTATAAGAAAGACCGAAAGAATTCGTTTGGGCCGAAAAAAATCGTTTGTACAGAAAAAATTGATCCAGGCCGACTCGGAATAATATTTTCGAAACCGGAACCGAAATTTTCCATTTTATTTGGAACCGGTACCGGATCGGAACCGTTATTTTATTTGTGTCCGGATCTTGATAGATAGATAAATTTATTTTATAAAAAGACACACGGACGGACTCCTGTTCATATAAAAGAACACGCTCAAAAATTAATTTCCTGTCACTCCTTTCAGTTTAGCACATGACGCATAAGACACCCTGTATATGATTATTATAGATATAAATAAATATTTGCAATTAACTACCTGATACGATTGTCGTGTGTTATCATTATTGTTAATATTTTCGTTTAGAATATTTATCAGATGTTTGTACATTACGATAAAAGCATTTAATTTGTCTTAATCTATTATCTTGATCCTCGAGAAACCAGATACGTTAATACATTTTAAGATTAAACGACTTACCCGTAAGGAAGTTCAATCGTAATTATACGATTACTCCTTCAGCCTAGATAACATATCGTAGTTTTGTATAAACTGCAAAACAGCACTAATTTTAAATAAAGTTTGTGTGATCTCTCCTCTCGTCTAGCCTCACCCGATCCGATGCTTCATTCTACATTTAGTCCTATGCAGAGAGCAGTAAGGGGTGGGATTTTAGGGGTGGTTTTATCTGGGCTGACGGAGTATTCGTATAATTACGATTGCACTTCCTTATAGGTAACTCGTTTAATCTTAAATTATACTTCATACTCTGTCAGCCTAGATAACATATCGTAGTTGTTTAAAGCAAAATTGCAATCTGCGAACTGTTGTGCAATTTAAATTATTTTTAAAACAAAAATCAACAATATTGTTTTATTTTATTTTTTAATAATAATTAACTCGAATAATAGACTATGATATAATGTGCGTTCATATTAGGTATTTACATATAAAAACAAAAGAATATATAATAATCAAATTAAAATATAAATCTTACAATAATTGTAAAACATTGAAAAACCCATGGGATACTTTACTTTTGTATAATAACTGATCTTGCTAATTCTGTTGAGATATCTAATGGTTTATTGTAAAACTTGAAAAAAGCTTGCGAGTTTGGTGTCCAGTCTGTTTTGTGGCTAATTGTGTCTATATTGAGACCAGCGTTGTATTGCAATAGATGTCGAGCATGGCGTGTGCTATAATATGAATTGTACCGAGGCTATGTATATGATGCGGCTTTTTTATATGTAATGAAAAGAACGTCTATGTTACCTCGTAAGTTAGCAGTTTGATTTATATAAGTGTCGAGGCTACACACAAACTCGGTTTATCTTTAAAAAATGGTATTGTTCACTTTGGTTGTATTTTAATTGGGGCTGAAGTCTTTATAATTTCTGTGATAAATATTTCAAGTCAATCCTGTAATTTTTATTTTTGATAAACGGTGAACTGTAGTGAGAGCGAGTAATGCGGCTAATTTTTTTTGAGCATTTCTAATGAAACCGACTGTAAAGAGTACAAGGTTGCTAAAAATTCTAGAACCGGACCTGGATCCCATGTTGTCCAGTTTTTTAGAAACACTGGTCTTAACTTAAAGACACCTTTTAAGTAATGTAATGATTAATATGATTAATCTCATCTTTAGTATTAGAAATTAGATTGATGGCGGATCTATATGTGTTTAGGGTAGAGTAACTAGTCTATTTTGAATTGTTCATCCAGACATGGTATGATATTTTTTATTGAAGGGTTAAAAATATCATTTACTTTCCCTTTGTTAAAGTGTTACCATTTTCGGTAGGTAGAATTATATTGTTTTAATGTATTGTTGGATAATGAGGAAATCATGACCTCCGCACTACTTTCTGAGAAATCCCGTATCAGGTAGGCTTGCTTGATACAATTCCTGCCACCAGGTTAAGTGGTTTCCATAATGGGTGGCTGCAATTGAAAGGACATAGTCTTTAGGTTTAAAAATTAATGGGGGAAATATGAGTAATTTTTTTGAAAAATGGAAATACAGTCACCGCTCTGGCGTTTACGACGCCCCTGACAAAAAACAAATTGCCGCCCTTTTTAAAGTTATTTTTTCTTAATAAAAGATGGATTTAATTTGCAACAAAAACGTATATTTAAAAAGTATTAAAACTTAACATTTGGTGCAAAACAGTATAAATTAAAATAAAATAGAGTTGCAGTACCTATAGATACCTAGTTGTTATATTTCAAAAATATTTACTTAGTTTTAAACATACGGGGTGCAATTTTACCGCTATTACGATTTAGATTTTTTTCTCACATACCTAAAACCTAAATAGAAAACAAAAGGTAGATACATAGAACCACAGTAATACATCGTTTGTTTGAGTTATAATCAGAAGAATAGTTTTTTCTCACTTTTAATTCTGCAAATTTTTTTATTACCTCTATTAAGTTTATTTGATCAGCAATTTCATGTTCAATTGCTAAAATGGCCAAGTCGTTTAGTCGATTTTGCGTAGTAGTTGAGCGTAAAAAGGTTTTGATTAACTTTAATTTCGAAAAACTTCTTTCTCCACTTGCTACTGATATTGGAATAGTCAGTAGTATTCTTAAGACAATACTAAGATTTGGAGCAAAATTTATCATTGTTATTATTTTAAGAACATCACTTGGACTTTATTTTTTGTCCAAAAGTGCACAAACTGCAGAAATTTCCTCTACTAATTTTAGACCGTTAATGTCAGCTGATTCACCATCAGACAAAATATTTTCCAAATCTTTGCAAATCTTTATCAGTGTCTCTTTAGGCATGGTTTTCAATTGATATATATTATATAGAGATTGAAAATGGTTACTATGGTGATTCAGTTGTTCAAATCGACTATCTAGTGCGTTTAAGCTTGATCAATAGTATAGAAGAAAAATTCTTATTTGGATTTTTCTTTGGGATCTTCGATTGGTTCGTCCCTTGCCTCATATGAAAAGTTGGCCTCTGTTTTCTTCTTGCGCGGTGTTGCGGCGTTGTTGATTCAAAATTGGCTTCAATGTTAATTTCATCAGCCAATTCTCTTGCGTCAACAATAATTTCATTGAAAGACTTATCTGATCGAAGATTTTTAAAGAAATTTTTGCAGTTCTCTAGAAGATCAAGTGCTTTTTTTTCAAATCAAAATCTTTCGTTTGCATAAGTTTGCTTATGGGATTAATACAGTTTAAAATTCCATATCATATGACTATTGAACATAAAAATTTAATTTATTTAATGCAACTTAACAAACCCGATGCTTCGTCTCTTATTGAGATATCGATGTCTTGGTTTTCATAAACGCTTAGCAAAGCGTCATATATTTCACCAAATTGAAATCTTAAAGGCGTTAAAACTTCTATCCTGCTTTCCCATCCAGTGTCACTCAAAGGTTTTAATGTTAATCCTTGGACATGTTTTAAAAATATTGTCCATCGAAAAGTAGAAAAAAAAATAAATATATTTTTTGGACCATATTTAAAAAAATTGGCTGATTCGAAGGATGCTATTGCCATATCATTCACCACAAGATTGAGCGAGTGGCTACTACACGGAACGTAGAATGTTCGTAGATTTAAATTTCTAATTCTAGATTGCACTCCTACATTGTTGCCCCTCACGTTAGCCCCGTTATCATATCCCTGCCCTCTTATATCTTGCACATCAAGTGCCATTTCATGAAGCTCTTCAATTATAATTTCATATAGTTGTCTTCCTATAGATCTTTCCACAGGTAAGAAACCTAAAAAGCTTTCGTAGATTTTTATTTCGACATCGTTTGAATCAGAATCAGACTTATTGATGGAAATATATATAATTATCAGGGTCATTTGCTCCACCTTGCTAACGGCAGGAGTGTAATCTAATATTATGGAATAGTATTTCGCTTTTTTTATTTCAGCAATAATTTGCGATTTTACACTTTCATGAAGCAAGTCTATTATCTCGTTTTGAATGTTCTTTCCAAGATAGTAAGCTTTGGTTTCCTCTTTTTTAAGCACTCTACACACGTGTTCCTCCATGACGGGGTCAAATTCAGATAGCAATTCAATTATTTTTAAAAAGTTGCCGTTATTATGCTCAAACAGCTTGTCGCTTGTACCTTGAAAAGATAAACAACTTTTACCGAGCATTTTAGTAATTGCTACAATCCTTAGAAGAACCTCGTACCAGTGATTCGTTTCAGCGTTAATAACTCTTTGGGCAGGTGCATCTATAGTTGTAGAACACTTTAACCTTTGACTAAGTTTTAGCCACGATTTTTGAGCCTGAATATGATTTTTAGAAATTTGGTGATCCTTTAAAGTTTCAACGATGTGCTTCCAGCTTTTGAAAGGGAACTTGACACACGGCCGTAAATTTTGTAGCAAAAGCAATATATGCAGTTTTTTGAAGTGGAGACTTGTTCTCCATTTCTTAAAATTCGAGAATAGTAATTTGCGCTAAATTTTCGACCAGTGCCATCATAAGGAAATTTGTAATTAAACAATGGTTTAGGTGAACCTAAAAAACTTCTTTCGGCATCTCCTAAAATTCTGGGCTACAATGCTGGATCTGTACCTAAAGTTTGTACAGTGCATTCCGTGGGTGGTAGGGTGGGGTCGGTTTGTAGAGGTAGAGTGCTATTAGTGCTAGCCAGGGTGCCTTCTGTAAGTGCCAAGGCGGTGTCAGTTGGTAAGCTGCTTTCATTTTGGTGACAAAGTTGGTTTAAAAATATTGTGTATTGATTGGTCTTGGTCACCAACACTCTATGATGATTCCGTGTTTTCCTTTTTATCTGAATTTTTGGAGATATTTGTTTTGGTACTAATGGTACTACCGGACCTACCCTGTAAATAATTGTGCAGAGCACCAGCTTGTTTTTGCTTTTGGGTTTCCTTCTCTAGCCTTCGCTTTTTGTACTGATGGCCGGACAATTTTCTTTGCGCGTCAGACATTCTAAAACAACAAATTAAACAATGCAAAATACGATAGTTAAAATAAATTTTGGAAAATTTTCAAATCTAATTAGTCCGTCTGTCTCACAGTTTTGAAAAATAAATTGCCTAGTTTTAATTACCTGTTTAAACTCTTTTTAAATATAAAAACGAATTTTTTAACGTTTCGGGCTAATTTTCAACCCCCTTCTTTTTATGCAACGCATTGGCTTATTATTACACAAAATTATAATTTATTAATTAGTAGGATTTTTTTCAAAGATTTTTTTAGGTGTGGTGGATTCCAACAAAATGGACAAATTACGAATTATCAAAACGAACATATAAAAACTAAATATTTAAAATAGATACCTATCTAAATTTAAGATGGATTTTTGTTTCTCCTTTTTTTGCAGCGAAAACCCCAAATAAATTAATAAAAACCCGTCACAACAAACATACAGAAAGTATTTAAAAATGTATAAGTACGTATTGTGGAAAATATTTTTGAAAATAATTCTTTACCACTTAATATAGGTATTTGCCGAAGTACTTACCTTTAGAAATTGACACATACACAAAAGTCACTATCTCGAACTAAACTGTTAAATATTTTTAATATTTATAAACTTACCTCAAGCATATGTTATCACCGGCACCGACTCATTTGCAATAATAACACAATTGCTCTTAGATGACTCTTTATATAGTAAGGCGCGAAAACATGACCATGCATGTTATATCTTGCGGTTCCTATTTTAAACAAGTAACTATATACCTACAAGTTCATTCAGGGTCATGCGCGTCTTTTAACTATACATCTTCTCTTATTTCAATAATAAATATGCTTTTTTAAAAAAGATGTTTTAATATTTTTCTAGCTTTAAAACATAACAAACCACAAAGATCAAATGTAAATTGCATAGTAGTTCGTGAGAATCGGTATTCATTTTTCAAATTTTTGGACAAAATGCGAGTATTCTGACAGTTTCGTCCTTGACATTACTAGCTAATTTCCCGCATGTTATCAAATATCCCGCTTTCAAAATTCAACTGACACCGACACGATGAAAATCAAAATAATGATTAAATTGGCCATGTTGAGACACGTGACTTTAACGCCACGCTTCCATGTTGAATGTCAATAATATAAACAATATTTGAAAGATACAGAGGAATGTCACAAAAATTAGTTTGGGAAGAAACGATTTTTATATTTAGAGACCCCGTACTGTGCAATCTAGAATGTGACTCTCATTGCTTTTGCCCGGTTTGAATATTTTTTTTACCAGATTCTAGCGTATTTCGCGCTTTTATCTCAAATTAACTTTCTTTGGACATTCATCCTTTTCCCCCTGTACCTTTCAATTGGTAGTTGTGTCATTTAAGTACATTACTTGGCTACATAACTACAACATTTTTTGCTTAATTAATCGTAATACACGGCGAATTAATTTCTTTAATCTTGTCCCGACCAAAATTTTCTCATTTTTTTCGAATGACTCGGTCACGCAACATCAAAAATCAAAAACGTTGGAGAAAATGTTATGCTGAGTTTAAAGATGTAAAGATATATATTATGATCCATAAAAAAACACCTTGAAAGTGCTTCGCCGTAACGAGGCACCCTGTATATTTCAAAATATTTTTAAAATGTGGACATTTTGATTTCGCATAAAAAAATATTTTCCAAATCCTTTCAATAAGTCCAATATAGGACTAATGTGCAACTCTGTATACAATTCTAAACCTAAGCAATCACTAGAGATAATATTATTTATTAATATTTGAAAATACTGTATTCCCAATGCACGGTCAAAATGCTGCTTCATTGTTTTTAATCCATGATAAGCAAGTAAATATATCCATAAATCCATCGTACAATGTATCTGAGTAGAAAAATCTTTAATGAAGTGACATTCGGCTTACAATGAGTTGGCAAACATTATAAATCAATTTACGATAAGTCAAATTTAGCATCTGTGCAATTTCGCAACAGTCAGTAGGTACTTGAAATATCATGCAATTTATTTATACCATATCTTAAAATTGGAGTGTGGGATCCATATGACACTAGGCATGAGTCTCAATATTTACTTGAAGAAGGTTTGCAAGAAGGATTGCAGATAAAATTTGAGAAAAAAAGGGTTGCTAAAATGGTTTGCCCACCCAGGTAATTTTTTGGCAATTTAGGTAAAATATCCGCAACAATTTCTTTTTCATAATCAGAAGGACATTTTACCGCAACGTTTCAAATTTCATTAAGAAATTTTGATTGTTTAAAAAGTTACAACTTTTTGAAATTTAATATAAAAAACCGCTGCCAATTACTTGGGGATCAGAACTTCCTCACCGTAGTAAAACTCGACGTGTGGTGGAGTTTATAATAAAAGTTTTTCTACAACCGAGCGAAAAGTGCAACTTTGCGTTTCCAAAAGAAAACGCAAAGTTCCACTTTTCCGAGGAGAGAGCTTAGTTACCATGGAAACCATAATAAAGAAACGTCTAGTGTATCTGCGACCTTTGACACAAAAGTAAGCATTGAGGGTATTTGACAGATGTCGATAATTTTGTGACCAGCGCGTGATTTTAAGATCGTTCTCGTACAATGAAAATGTCTTTATGTGAAAATTCAATGGAAATCGATGAAATTAGTGAAATTTCGTGCACTCCGCCGGAAAAATCTCTACAAAAACGTGTAGCGCAAATTGATGCTCACATTTTGAAATCTGAACTGTCAAATTTGAGGTTATCAATAATTATTAATTTTTACCAAACATTTTTATAAAAACACCGGTTGTAGAAAAAATCCCGTGTGTAATTCGAGCGTAAGTGATATTGCCGCTCTCGCGAGATAGCCGCGCTCCGCTTGCTCAGAGCGACAATATATCACTTTGCGCTCTTAATACACAAATAGCTATTTTCACGTTTCAAAGAAGTCACATTTTTTGTACGTTTCAAAAAAGTCACATTTTGACGTTTCAAGAAAGTCACATTTTGACGTTTCAAAAAAGTCACTTTGGTGGAATGTCACTAATATTTTTTTTAGACATTGGGACTGATTTTGCTCACCAACGAATCCCATCTCTTCCTTGACCTCTAGAATGTGTGTACTAAATTTGAAAGCTTTATCTCAAAAACTGTAGCTGCTGTCGCGAACCACACAGACAGCCACACAGAAAATTGTTTCTGTCTGAAATTTTGTGTATCGTCATAATTCGTCGAGATTCGTCCAGAAATGCAAAAAAAATTTTCAGAATTTTTTTCACGAATACATAACTTCCTCACTTTGAGGGGTGAGAAAGTAATTAATTTTTCATTCTTCAAATTGCAAAAATAATCAATATTTGTAATGAAATTTTAAACGTATTGGTAAAACATCCTATTAATTATGAAAGAAATACGAATTGTTTAAGAATTATCTGGGTGGGAAACCAGTTTTACAATTTTTTTTCTCAATATTTAACTGCAATCTTTTTTGTAAAACTCATTTAATGAGGTCAAGCCTCAGAGAATCAGTTGGGTCCCTTGTTCCAATATTAATATATGGGCACAACCAAATTTCACCAGTCGCCACTGGTAGAGAGAAATTATTTTTAAGTGCAAAATTGTAAAAATATGAATTATGTGAAACATTTTTAATTGTTTTTTAAATCGGATGATGTCAAATATCCATTAAATCCTTTCTTTTAATATTTTCAGAGCATATGTATATTTATAGTTTATTTCACACTTATTTGCAATATAAAAAACGTTGGATTCTTTGATCCCTTTACAGCAGTCACATAAGCCGATGTTTTTTATGTTGCAAATAAGTTTGAAATAAACTATATACATAGGTATTTCTTTAAAACAAAAACTGAAATACGAGTACCTATTCCTATCAAACCCATACGTCCAATGGAATTTCCATAGAGCTCGTGATGGACATGAAGGATATTCAGTGGACATCCGTATTTGATCCATAATAATTTAGATATCCATATTCCATTATTAAACGTATACAGGGTGTTAAAGTGGCATAGAATAACAGGAGATACGACACACTTAGCTGAGTTCAAAACACCCCCTAACACCCTTGATTGTTAATCGTTTTTGATATGGTTTTTACTAAAACTGTAGTCAGCCATATTTCAGGGTCGATTTTAAAAATTTGAATAATATTATACTTCTTTAGTCCAATCAAAATCATAAGCCACTTTGGAAAATTCCAGGACCGGACTCAATTTTTATAATGATGCTCTCATTGCCGATCACTTCACCCTGTGTATCATTTTTTGGTAAATATTAGTAAAAGTTTAAAAAGTCAATGGATTAGTGCATAAAATAATGTCATAATATTTGATGGCTCGTTTAAGGTTATTCCCCAATAAATTTTCAAAAATATCTATTGACCAAATTTTAAATTCTATAAATTAGGCAAATCAACTAACTATCGTCACTATTTTATTAATTTTAATTAAATAAACTACATTAATTAAGTATCCTCATGTTTTTAGAAGAAATACACATTTAATGGAAAATTAATGATTCGTGCAGGACTGGACTCGCTTAAAATTCCATGATTACGTACATTTTATTTAAATTTGTTATTTACATTATTTGCATCATTTTTACTTTAATACAAAATTTTCCATGTTCATTACTAAATTGGATTGCCTTTGAAAATGTCGTATGATTTGGATAGGGCGAATCGGAAAACGTCTACACGCTTTTTGTAGCTGTCTCATTTCTGTTGTAAAATCCATACGCAAAATATTATCTTAAGCACATAATCAGGAAGGTTGGAGCTTTTTTTATATATAAAACAAAAATTTCAAAAAAGCTGACATATTATTGCTTCGTATTTATGCATTTCTAGAAAAAAGAATAAAATAATTATTGGGTATTACAAAAGCATTCTTTCAAATCTAACATGATAATAATAATAAGTACTTATAGATTTTTATATTTTATACTGATGTTCCTATCTGAATGTGCTAGTATGCATACAATGAATTATAAACAGCACTTCCAATACATTTTATCATAGAAACTATTAAAACAACCACTCAGTCTAGGAGCAAGAACTGCGTTGAATTAAATAACAGTGTCCTCAGTATTAGAAGCAAAAAAATATTGAGATTGAAAAAAATATTAACTCGCCAAAAAGATATGATTTAAATATTTTTATAAATAATTTATACGTGGTCTAACCCCTGAAGAGTTCAGAAAAATGAAAGTAGATATATATCGAATTAGTGGTTTTCGTTTTTTGTATTGTAACTGGAGGAAATCATTTCTTGAGTGTGAAAATGTTCCTTTTTGGTGAGTTAAGGGGCCTAGTCGGGAAAAAGCTTCGGATAGCTGTGTCACTCTCTAGAAAGTTTTTATACATGCGCCGCTGAATAATTTTGCTCTTGACTATACCTTCACTGGACGTTTTCTTCACCGACTTCATTGAGATGCGATTCCCGATAGAGGTAACACTTCCTTGCTCCATTTTTAGTGACAAAGATACTTATTTAGAAAATTCTTTTTAACCAAATAGTACGGAATAAAAGTTTGAAACTTGCTGAGCATAATTATGAAGATTCATTCTAGACGACATGTATGAATTTTACCTCGAATTTTACCGACTGATATCATAATTCAGGAGCTAATCACGTCCAAATTTCACTTATATTTACAGTATAAATTTTCCCTACATAAAGTGAAAATTAATTAAAATAGATATACATGTACCCTCTAGTACACTTTCAACTACTGATCCTCCAAATTTGGTGTAATTTGACGAAACCGTATGGAAGAAATAAATTTTGAAAAATTACCTTACAAACACTGGTTCGATTAGCCCGCTTAATATTATCAATGCTCCTAGACTGAGTAGTTGTTTTAATAGTTTCTATAATGTTTTCGTAAAATCTGTAAAGTAAAACAAAAAAATTTTCGGGTATTTATCAAAGTGTCTTTCACTTATAAATACCCGAAAATTTTATTTAAATATAAGGGGGCTATTTAAATACAGGGGGGTATTCTTAATCAAATTATTTCATCTTTATTATTTATTATTATTTCATACGAATGCAGGCCATTGAATTCTCATTCCTTTACTCCTCAAAATTTACGAAAACACTATATGATAAAATGTATTGGAAGTGTTGTTTTTGATTCATTATATGCCTAAAACTTTTATACTAGCACGTTCAGATAAGAATGTCAGTATAAAATATAAAAATCTGTAATTATTATTATTATTATGTTAGATTTGAAAGAATGTTTTTGTAATACCCAATAATTTTTTTTCCAGAAATGCATAAAACCAAACACCATAGAAATTAGACAATCGCCGAATTTAAAGCCGAAGCTGCATGTGCGTGGGTTACACTTATAAAAAAACGATGGCACACAACCATTCCCACCGATATTGCCAATTAATCAATCAAAACAATATATTTAAATATTATTGTCAGTGCCGGTGGCGGGATTCGAACCCGCAGGATGATGGAGTGATTATCTAGTCACACTTGCCATCGCGTGCTCTGGCTAACTATTTTACCCAGCCGGTTTTTTAAATTGTCACTTTAAATCTGGAACACCTTATATACATACATATGCTATGGATATCCATTTATTATACATAAATGGACACTATTTAATATCCATTATACTGCCATGGATATCTATAACTCACTTTCGCTATAAAATGAATATTCATAGGACATTTTGTGCCGCATGGGTATTAACAAATAAATTTGTATTTACTGAAAAACTTTCAGTTGGACACATGCAGGTAACGAAGTGAAGAAATTGTATAAAGTGATATTCCATATTTTTTTAAATATAAAAAAAATACAGATATTATACATGAAAATACAGAGTTATTGCATAACATACAAAATTAATGCATTACGAGATTAATATATCCAATTTATAATATTAAACAACATAATTGCATATTTTGTAGAAACTGAGATAGGGTTGCCAGGATGCGATTTTGTAAAATATACCTTGCCACAGGCAGGGCAGTTCACGCCCACGGCTCGCCCTATAATTTGCATGAGTCACTATAATTTGGAATATATTTTTAAGAATGGTGATGTATTTGTTATATACATATTATATTCTGTTTTGTGCATATGTATGTTACATGGCAAATCCGTAAAATCAAAACATGTTTTAAGGTAAACATTTTAAAATATATCATGTCTGTTACATGTATGTTACGTATTTATTTGCTATAAATTTTTTGAGATTATTCTATATGATCGAATCTGCCTGCCTGGTCCTAATCAGTAATCACATATTGCCTGATTGCTTTATCAGCAATGGGCTTATGAGTAACAAATCAACAGTCACGAATTTAGCTATTTTTACTCAATGTCGCAAACGTATTAGACAATCGGGGGCAGGTGGATGTAATCTATACAGATTTCTCAAAGGCCTTCGACAAAGTAGATCATGGAGTCCTACTTGGTAAACTAACAAAATTTTTAACGTATGCAAAGAAGATTCCTAAAATATTTGTCACTTAGAGAAAACGGGAACTAAAGGGAAAGGGAACTAAATTATTTAACTAGCAGATTCAATATTAGCTTAAATATAAAAAAGAAGTTGTCCCAACTAGCACCAAAGTGACAGGAAATGGGATCGGAACTTTAATATAGTAGGCATTACATAACTGTCACTAAATTTGTGACTTTAATGTAAAATAATATGCCCGTGTAGTAACAATTACATACATTTTACTGAATACTGCATATTTATTATACTTTCAAGTAACTGCTGCAGTATGTGCAACGTAGCGGATACTACTCTGTATTACTTTAAAACGTTTTCAACTTCTTAAAGTGAGAAGTAGTAGTACATAGCGTTACCAAAGAATCACTTCAAAGTAATGATAACTGAAAGTTTTCTACTTAAAGTTCCTGTAACGTTGTCGGGGCATTTTCTGGAGCTTTAAAGTTGTGTATCTTATTTATTAGCGACATTAAATCACACTTTCTTATTCGGAACTAATCGAACAAGGCGCCGAAATGCAGTAAAACAACAATACAGATTTTCCGACATTCATCGACCTTTTATAAAAAAGTTATGTTACAGTTAAGCGAGGTTAACTATTTAACAAATTATTTGATTGATGCGGAACCGATCCTTATTCGTGGAAATAGATAAATAGCCAGGTTAGAAAACTTGTCGGGAAAATCGGACAATGCAGTGAAGAACCAACAAATCTTGAAGTAAAGAATGTAATTGATTGTGATTGTTTGTCATTCACCATTTATTGTTATTGATTAAAATTTTGACCATTGAACAAATTCGTCAAATTCAGACAAATGAATAACTTAGGTAAGTTATAAAATTTACGAATATGTGAGTGATCATATAAGAGAAAATATGGACAATAGTGTCAACTTTGGGCAATCGAGATTTTCGCCACATTGAATTAAACGTAAATCTTCGAGTTAATCATTTGTTTGATTTTCACTAATAACACGTTCACCTGTCCCCTGTTGATGTTTAGTCAGTCATTAACGTGTTGCCCATCACAAACAATAAAATTATTTTTACCGCCCATACTTCATTCATTTCATTTAAGCACATACAAATTTCTAGCAGGGGCGCGCGGTATTATATAAATACATTTTGTGAATTTATATATTCCACCGCACGCCTATGCTAGAGAACTATACACGACTGAAGGTCGATAGAGGATCGTTCTGCGAGTCCAGGTAAAAAATAATTATTGTGCTCATATGATATGAATGGATTATAGATCGGATCAGCCAGCTCTACCAACTTAAAAGTGAGAGTCGTAAAGTACGTGGGAACTTTGCAGTAACCTTTTCGTAGGAGCGTAGTAGTGGCCAGTTTAAAGGTACCAAGAAAATAACGCCATTCGTCGCATTTGCTACTTTTTGGTATTATTGTTGAATGATGACGCCATACTGACATAAATAAAAATGAAATTCTGAAAACCGTTTTTTTTTTTTATTAAATATGGTCATTTTCAAACATCTTTTATTAATAGATCATTATAACTTCATAACACATAAATAAAAAAATCTTTTCCATAAAAAATATAGCATTTTCGAGTGTACACATAATTTTCGAAAAAACAATTTTCTAGATAGCGCGTTTGGTCTATTGAAGTATCATGTAAACGTTTTACAAAAAACAAATAGTCGTCTTAATTTCCACACAGAGTGAATTCAAAATATCATGGTTTATTAGACATATTGACTTCAAACTCACAATCAGAAGTCCGATTATAATACATTATATTTTGCTATTCGAACGAGAAAGAGAGCAAAATATAGTTTGCTCTTGTATCACTAAAGAGCTATTCCAAAAGTTAATCATTTCTACTACTTAGCTACATTCCATTTACGTAAAAACCTAGTTATCAACACGTAACAGGGAAGGTTCCGGAATAGTAATATTATTGAACTCCCAACACTTTTTTGGTTTTACTGTAGGTGTATCACATCTTAAGGTTAAAATATGTCTTGACTCAATCCTGGGAACAAGAAACTATCTAATTTCACAAATTAAATCAAAACAGTCTATCATTATGTAGTAACATATACAAAAATATTAACGACATACCACAAGCAGCACATTTAGTAGTCTACTACGTACACTGCTGCCATCGGTGGAACTTTAAAGATTTCAGCAACTAACGACCGTTACGTAATGTGAATGATCCGTCTACCAAGCATTCACCAAAATGGGGAATAGTTATTACGTAGAAATTACTATTCCGGAACCTTCCCTGTTACGTGTTGACAACTAGGTTTTTTACGTAAATGGAATGTAACTAAGTAGTAGAAATGACTAACTTTTGAAATAGCTCTTTAGTGATACGAGAGCAAACTATATTTTGCTCTTATCTCTTTCTCGTTCGAATAGCAAAATATAATGTATTGTAATAGGACTTCTGATTGTGAGTTTGAAGTCAATATGTCTAATAAACCATGATATTTTGAATTCACTGTGTGTGGAAATTAAGACGACTATTTGTTTTCTGTAAAACGTTTACATGTTACTTCAATAAACCAGACGCGCTATCTAGAAAATTGTTTTTTCGAAAATTATGTGTACACTCAAAAATGCTATATTTTTGATGGAAAAGATTTTTTTATTTATGTTACGAAGATAAAATGATCTATTTATAAAAGATGTTTGCAAATGACCATATTTAATAAAAAAAATGGTTTTCAGAATTTCATTTTTATTTATGTCAATATGGCGTCATCATTCAATAATAATACCAAAAAGTAGCAAATGCGACGAATGGCGTTATTTTCTTGGTACCTTTAAACTGGCCACTACGCTCCTACGAAAAGGTTACTGCAAAGTTCCCACGTACTTTACGACCCTCACTTTTAAGTTGGTAGAGCTGGCTGATCCGATCTATATTCCATTCATATCATATGAGCACAATAATTATTTTTTACCTGGATTCGCAGAACGACCCTCTATCGACCTTCAGTTGTGCATAGTTCTCTAGCATAGGCGTGCGGTGCAATATATAAATTCACAAAATGTATTTATATAATACCGCGCGCCTATGCTAGAATTTTTTATGTGCTTAAATGAAATGAATGTAGTGTGAAAATAATTTTATTGTTTGTGATTGGCAACACGTTAATGACTGACTAAACATCAACAGGGGACAGGTGAAAGTGTTATTAGTGAAAATCAAACAAATGATTAACTCGAGGATTTACGTTGAATTGAATGTGGCGAAAATCTCGATTGCCCAAAGTTGACACTATTGTCCATATTTTCTCTCATATGATCACTCACATATTCGTAAATTTTATAAATTCCCTAAGTTATTCATTTGTCTGAATTTGACGAATTTGTTCAGTGGTCGAAATTTTAACCAATAACAATAAATGTTGAATGACAAACAATCACAATCAATTACATTCTTTACTTCAACATTTGTTGGTTCTTCACTGCATTGTCCGATTTTCCCGACAAGTTTCCTGACTATTTATCTATTTCAATGAATAAAGATCGGTTCCGCATCAATCAAATAATTTGTTAGTTAACCTCGCTTAACTGTAACATAACTTTTCTAAAAAAGGTCGATGAATGCCGGAAAATCTGTATTGTTGTTTTACTGCATTTCGGCGCCTTGTTCGATTAGTTCCGAATAAGAAAGTGTTGATTTAATGTCGCTAATAAATAAGTTACACAACTTTAAAGCTCCAGAAAATGCCCCGACAACATTACAGGAACTTTAAATAGAACACTTTCAGCTATCATTACTTTGAAGTGATTCTTTGGTAACGCTGTGTAGTCGGCATTACTACTACTTCTCACTTTAAGAAGTTGAAAACGATTTAAAGTGATACAGAGTAGTATCCGCGAAGTTGAACATACTGCAGCAGTTACTTGAAAGTGTAATAACTATGCAGTACCTGAATTCAGTAAAATGTATGTAATTGTTATTACACGGGCATATCACAAGGTGAATGTTACATTAAAGTCGTAAATTTAGTGACAGTTATGTAATGCCTACTATATTAAAGTTCCGATCCCATTTTCTGTCACTTTGGTGCTAGTTGGGACAACTTCTTTTTATATTTAAGCTAATATTGAATCTGCTAGTTAAATAATTTAGTTCCCTTTCGGGATAAACACCGTCTTCTCTAAGGGACAAATATTTTAGGAATCTTCTTTGCATACGTTAAAATTTTTTTTATTATACCAAGTAGGGCTCCATGATCTACTTTGTCGAAGGCCTTTGAGAAATCTGTATAGATTGCATCCACCTGCCCCTGATTATCTAATACGTTTGCGACATTGAGTAAAAATAGCTAAATTCGTGACAGTTGATCTGTTACTCATAAGCCCATTAGGCAATATGTGGTTACTGATTAGGACCAGGCAGGCAGATTCAATCATATCATAAAATTTATAGCAAATAAATACATAACATACATGTAACAGACATAATATATTTTAAAATGTTTACCTTAAAACATGTTTTGATTTTACGGATTTTCCATGTAACATACATATGCACGAAACAGAATAATATATGTATATAACAAATACATTACCATTCTTAAAAATGTATTTCAAATTATAGTGACTCATGCAAGTTATAGGGCGTGCCGTGGGCGTGAACTGCTCTGCCTGTGGCAAGGTATATTTTACAAAATCGCATC
>JANEYF010001917.1:0-38940 GCA_029963845.1 Rhamnusium bicolor
TCGAACTGAAATTTCAGTTCGAGTTACCAGAAGCTTTCTTTACTAAGTCTTGTTCCAACTGCCTCAGAGATGTAGAAGGGTCAATCTGGAACCGCTGCTAAAACATTTATTTCTGCTTCTTCACTAACTATAAATAGTTCTTCTGCTCCTTGATTATCACGCTTTTTTCTGAATTCTCTTTCAAGTCTGGTGAAGTAGGTTATACTAGGCTGGTGTCGATCTGGATATCTCTGACGATATAAACGGCAGGAAGCACGTGCATTTTTCTCACATTCTCCATAAATCCAGTTTTTTTCATTATTTGTATAACGAAAATAATCCATTTTCTGTAAATTTCACTTAATTATTTGCAAAATATGTTTTACTTTAGAGAATTTACCTATTGCTTGAGAAAGAATGTTATTTTTCCAACAGAATGGAGCTCCGCCCCATAATACACTTGAGGTTAGAAGATATTTAAATAATCGTTTTGGAGATCACTGGATAGGTACTCATGATCCAACTAGATGGTGTGAGATCACCGGACTTGAGTCCATTAGACTATTATTTGTGGGGGATATTTAAAAAATAATGTATATTCTCACCAGCCGACTACTAGAGAAGATCTCGAGGATAGAGTGAGACAGGCAATTAATAACATAAATCCCCAAAACTTACGAAATGTAATGAGAGAACGTTCAGAAAGAATTCGTGCTTGTATTCAAGCAAACCGAGGCAATTGTGAACAAAATTTATAAGGTTTTAGTTATTTAACATTTAATTTAGTTCAGTTTTTATAAGTTTCTGTACTTTAGTTCAATGTATAGTACTCACTATTTCTTCATTAATTTCTAGTTTATAACTCTGGTCTCCCAAAACTTACTTCCTAGTTTCTTTATTTGCAATGAATAGTTCATTTTCTCGGGTAGGGTAGATGTACATGTTTAATTATTAAATAAATTTATGCTTTTTGTTATTACTATTATTATTACACTACAATAGGTATAATTTGATAAGAGTAAACAATTGGATCACTTAAAAATTACATTTTCACATACCTAGGTATACGAGTACACAGCCTACTCATAGAAAAGAGTGAAAACAGTATCAGGAATATTTTATGTTCGACATTTTGTGCATTAATAACGTTATTATTATAACAAATACATACATCATCGGAGAGAATAATTTGATGAGAAGAAAAACACCACATAAAATACACAGGATGCTATTCAAAATAAGCAAGTTATGGTAGTCCGAAATGTAAAAAATAAACATATCGAAACAAAAAATAAACAAACGTAAATAAAGAAATAAACGATATGAGAAATAATTACAATTACATAATAGTAATGATGATAGACACCCTTACAACGAGTGTTGACAATTATTTTATTTTTAATGTATTTCGTTTATTAGATTCATGGCCTTCTTAAAAGAAACAAACAAATGTAATTGTCTGGGGTTATTTATGAACCGATTTTAAATCTGAAAAAAAGCTTTATAAAGGGAAATTAAAATGTTCATCAGAAAAATCACCTAAATATACAGGGTGCTATTTAAAATAAGAAAGTTGGAGTCACTTCCGGTTAAACCGGAAGTGACTTTTATGGCGCGGGTGGATCAAAAAATTACAATTTTTGTCTTGATTCATCCCTACAAATTTCAAATTTCTATCTCAAAAACTGTAGAAAAATTTTGGGGGTTCCCTAGTCCCTGGGCCACCCTTCTCTCCTACATACCACTTGCTCTGTAGTGACCAGCTGTGCACCTGTTGTTATAGTGAAGCGAGCCTTCCAGAGTGACAGCAGCTGTTCTATGCATCTCACTAGGGGGTGCTGGTATCGCAAGACATTCGAACAAGTGTAACAATAGTTCGTGTGATGTTGTGTCAAATGCCTTGCGGTAATCTATCCAGGCCATTGATAGATTCCGCTTTTATTGCACAGAATTCTGTGTAATATAGCGGTCTATCAGCAGGCTGTCCTTGAAACATGCCGTGCCCTTCTTAGCATCACGCTTTTCCTGTATCTGCTGGAAGACCGGATCAACAGACTTCAGTGTCCTCATCATACAAGATACGTGTAAATATCTTGTAGCAGGAGTTGAAGCAAGTGATGAACCTATCGTTTCTCAAGTCGAGAGAACCCCCTTTATGGTGATAGGCACAGTTCGTCCCTCGACAAACCATTCTGGAATCTGCTGCCCTTCGTTCAACCATGAGTTGAAAACTCGCGCCAGATGGCGGTGGGTGGCAGGAAATTTTTCCCACCACCAGTTATTAATGCCGTCAGGACCCGGGGAAGCGAAGTTGGTACCAACATGTGCTTGTTGGGCTTCCTCCGTACTGATTGCCTGACACACTTCTTCCATGTGCCTGTGACACAGAGCCTCGAAGTGTGCAATTGCTGGAGTGTCGCTTTTGAATGGACGCATCGTTTCGTAGATTCCCTCCCAGAAGGTTTCGACATCTTCTACAGTCAGCAGATTATCAACAACGCGCTGTGGCTCTTGAAAGAGGTGGGAAGGATTCGTACGGAACAACATGTTTTGCTCCATACTCCTCACTCGCCTCTTCAACATTTTCTTTATATCCATGTGAGTTTGGATCCTATCTAGACGGTTCTGTTTGATGGTAAGCATCATAGTTAGGTTTAGAGTGTGGTGTTGACGTCTTAGTCCGGCTGCTATACGCCAGATTTTGGGAGTAAAGACTCTACCATTTGTCATGTATTCCACCACACTCTGGATCCGAGAAGCGTGTCGTCGAGCCGACTGTATCTTGCCCTCAACTTTTTGTACACGCCGCTTGGTTTTCTCGATCCCTTTTGAAGTGTTAGTTAACCTCTTACGGGGGACGAGTTGCTTTGCGGCACAGTTGATTTGCCGGATGTCTGCAGCTTCTGGAAGTTCCTCATCGATGGCGGCGTCCATTCTAGCCAAGTCGTGTAGCTTTAGATTATCCCTCTCGTCCTTAAGTATACATTGGTAAACTCTAAAGGATGTTTCCCAACAGCTGCTAATTGCCGCGGTGGGACTGCGTCTGGCAGTTCGTCTAGCTGATGGGGTGCCCTTACGTAACCTATCCTGCGCAAGAAGGATACTTGATCTCTCAGATGATACTCAGAAAAAGGCGCGGTGATCTGGGTGCATGATAAACCAGGTATTATATAACCGCGCCATGTATCTTCTGCGCTCAGGTTCGCTGCTCTTGTGGCAGGTCAGCAAGTCATCCCCTAGTACCCTTGTCCACTTACAGCGTCCATGTTTATTACCATTGTTGCCAACATTGAGACCTTCCGGTGGGGCTCATCCAACCTGTCTCTGACCTCCATCCGGTTGGGGTCGATCGTGAGGAGCCCTTCCTCTGCGTGTCGTTGGAACCAGAGATTCAGGGTACTAGGGTGGTTAGCCCTGACATTCTCGACCGATATCTGTCAGGCAGAGTTACCTGTGCCTGTCCAGGGTGCACCGCGGGGAGTTTGCCGGTTCTGTTTTCACCCTATACATTATTTATTTTCGAGATAACCGATGCCGGACAGTCCTCCCCATAGGATCCGACGCCTCACGAGAGACGCGCCGGTGCATTAACTACAGGCACTCCCCACATCCCGCAGGGTTCATTACTGTAGATACCAGAATCGTGGGCCCTAAGCAGACCTAGAAAACCCAGAATGCCTGCCTTCTGCATTTGGCCTGCTAACCACTCGGCTATTTTTGGCAGGCCGGTATGGTCCTCAGTTCCGAGAGCAACGTAGGCTTTATTCCTCCGAGTATACTGATTATTAGGACGACCATTTTTACCAAGTAGCCTGGGTACAGCACTTGGAGCTCGTACAGGGGATGGCGATATTTGGTTCGTTTCTCCTCCCCCTTCAAGGTGATGTTTTTCCCTGCAGGTGTTGAGAACTCGATGACATACAACACCATGAGTTCATGGTCGAGGACAATTATGTCAGACTTGTTGGCTTAGATTAGTTTGACCGCCGCGGCGTTACGAGTACTCTACCACCGACATAATGCGGCGCGCCGCATTATGTCGGCGGATGTAGACCGAAATCGCGTATACGAGACATGTAGATAGTATGTGCATGAGCGAGTCCGGCGACTAACAGCAGGTCCTGCAGTTGATGTTAGGAACCTCTAAATGCCATACGGGGCTACGGTAGACCAAGATGTTAATAACATCATCATGGTAGACCATAATGAATCCCTCGGTCCCCGACTTTAACTCGGCTATCCTTAGAAAAGCAAATGTCAGTCTGGTCGATAAACCCAATGTTTCTATGTTTTTATCGAAGAAACCATACTGGGGTTAATCGACGTGCTGCCGAAACAGATTTTCCTGTTTGAAGATCAGTAAATGACTACATCAGCACCTTGCCGGCGACCACGCCTGGTGTCGATTGCGAGACCGAGCTCATCTGCTGCTTTTTTTGCTACCTTAAACAATCCTGCTCCTACTCCTACAGTCTCGTGATGTTTTACAAACCGCAAGAGGGGATCTGAGCTCCTAACGATGTTACATGCCATACTCCGTATTACTCTGCCATGCGTATACTTCAGGCTCAAGAACGTAAAGCAGGTAACTGACATTAAGTAGTTGAGTTATATCATTAATAAAAATGACGTAAAGTAAAGGCCCAAGAATTGAACCCTGTGGAACTGTAAACATTTTTCAGATTTAAAACCACGGTATTGAACAAATTGATAATCTATCAATAAAATAGGATCTAATATCAGTTGGTTTATCTAAATATTCGTTGTTATAGTTCGTAGTTGAAGGTACATTTGTAGAATTAAATTTTGAGTTTATATGCGACTAAATTTTTTTTATTATTGCATAGTTTCTATTTAATGCAATTTAAGTAATTTTTGGGCCGTTCTTATTAATAATTACCTGCATCTGTATGTAAAATAATGAAAAATATAACGAGGGGTCTTGCCCTCGCTATTTTGATTAACTTTACTGTAGTTCTTTAATGAAACAACAAGATTAAGAAAATACATATATTCGTAATTTATTATACAAAAAAAACTCTTTCAGGGCGTGGGAACAAGTAATAAACCCTTAAAAGAAACTTAAAACTAAAAGCACAGAAATCCTATTTTACATCCGCTCAAGGAGTTTGTGTAGGGCGCCACTAAAGGTCCAGTGGTCGTACAAATTATCAAAGATTTACAAGTTAGTAAAGTCGGTTCTAGAATTTTTAAGGTTTACCTCAAACCAAATTATGCAATTAGCATTAAATAAAACGCAAGTTAATTATGTCTAAAAATAGACCGTTACAAAAATTCTATTAAAATCAATTACAATAACTTAAATTTTAAATTAATATTTTTTTCTACTTAAGCCTGCCATGAATCCTTTAATATCAAGCCGAAATGTTTATATTATAATTTATATACAAAACAGTCGTCTAACAAGTATAAACTCATTGATGTAATTTTATATAATACATGTACCCAACAAAAAATATATCTATTGTACTGTAGATGGATGAGCTAAAAATAGAAGTCCTTTTGGTGGGGTGTTTGTAAAATATGCTTCGGTAGATTGAAAACCGAATTTACTATAACGTTTTCAATAATAAATAAATTATCATTTTAGGTCATCGTATTCACTTAAAACATATGATTAGCACACGCTTTTGTTAATAGTAAGAACTTTTATTAAAAAAAATATATGCTTCAATTGTAGTAACTGGAAAACAAATAACCATCTTTAATTTTTATTACCTATACAGGGTGTTTCACTCTCATATATTAGATTTTAGATCGTAAAGACATGTAACAGAAGTAGCTGTCTTTAACATTATATTACATAGAGATATACAAGGTGTCTCACTCTCATATATTGAATTTTAGATCATAAAAACATGTAGCCTAAATAGCCGTCTATAATTAATTACATACTTAACCTACAGATATTGATACCATCTTTGATTTTTATTATGTATAACTAATTGTCAAATCTTGTTGCGTTTTTGCGAAAAATATTAACAAATTCCTGGAAACAAAATAATTTTTAACTACAAAAATCTATTAATTCGTCATAATAGTTAAATTATATTTACGATACTTAAAATTCAAACAAAATAGATAAAAAAACACTGAAAATAATACAATGCAGAGCATTGGTAACATAACTAAAAAGCTTATTTGCGGTTTGATTTATGAACTTTTTATTTGTTTATAGACTAAAATAGTTGATAATTTACAAGCAGAGGGCGCTAAGACATCGGTACAAATAATTACTCTTTAATTGTTGGCGACTTTGATATGAATCTCTCTGGAATTAATTGTCCAAATAAGAGTGTACCTATTTGTACAAATCAAAAACTTATTGTTAAAAATACTGCTGTGTGTGATGGCGACTCTCCTTAGATGATATATTGTTTTAGCTATTTATAAAGTTTATGTTTTGTTAATAAAGTTACATATGTTTTTCATTTTAATCCTCCTAAAAAATATATATAGTTTGATACAAAGTGCAGACTGCAATTGGTTTGCTATCGTGGAGATATTTGATGATTTGAATCATTTTATTGTACACGTCTAATTTTCATCTACTCTCATACCTTGCTATTTGATTTTACTGGTATTACTTATTACATAATCTGTTTTTTGATTATTTTATTTTATATTGTGCAATTTGGCATATAACATTATTACACATTATTAATGGGGCCATCCAAAAGTGAAATTATGCAATGCATGATTATTATCACTTGCATCCATACTACGTGCATTCGTATAACTATAATATAGGTTTGTAAACCTAGACCTTCATCAGTTTATGAAAATGAATTATTTTATCGTTCATATATTTCATATCTAAAATTCTCATGCTTTTTTAACAGTACATGACCTTGTTGATATTACTTGTTAATTAGTATTGTATCTCCCTAATGCATGGATTTTGCATATTCTGCATACCAAATATTTTTTTAACATGTTTATTGCAAATAATAATTACTTGTTTTGCGGCATTTAGCCCTCATGTGATAATGGAATTTGTACACGAGGTGAAAATAGAATCATGTAATTGATCCTCTAGTTTAATTTTTTCATATATAAAATTTTACGTTTGTTATATGCGTGTTTTATAATGTCTGCCAAACTTTTTTTGTCTGTGTTCAATGCTGCTATGATGATGATTTGGATGTTTTCTAAAAGGGGGGCACAATATTAGTTGGCTGAACATTTTAAATAAATTTCTTAATAGACAACAAATAGTATCAAAATTAGAATTTAAGTTAACTTGTAACAATACATGGCGTTATTTAAAAAAAATTAAAGAAGACAACAAATTATAATTTTTCCTGTTAAATAAACCTTGAAAATTTTTGGTGCCTATCCGGAACGCAGTATTCGGTGGCACCAATCACAGACGAGGTGGCGATCATGTGATAACACAATCACAAAATAATATTAATTAAATTAGACATTTGACAGTTTATTCAGAAGCCATTTTAAAGAGATTTGTTTGAAATATTTGTGAACTTTTATATTTGTATAAACTCAGTTTATACTAAATAAAGTGTTTATTATATCGTAAGTAAAAATATTTTTATCATACCTATTGATGTTTTATTTATGTAATATAAAAAAAGTCTTAAATTCCGCAAAACCTTCAGTTCGTCCATTAGGTTTTAATTTTAGACTCGGTTTTATTATTATTAATTATTGGAAAATCAGTGATTAAAATACACTATTGTCGCTGACTTAAATAATTTCCTTATTTATATGGTGAATTCTAACCAAAATTGTCTTTTAAATATTTTGGGTCATGAAGGTCAGTAACCTTTCGATGACAGAGTCGGTAAAGTTTTCAAAGTTCTATAAATTCTGGATTTGTCTTTCATTTGTACTTATGGGGTAAGTTGTAATATTTTTTATACATGAAATTATGTGATAATTTGTTTAATGAAGAAACTGCATGTATTTACATAATAAATAAAATATTCTATTTAACTTAATTTACATATGTAGATAAAAATAATATATTTTAATATTCCTAAAATCGATCCGTAGTATGTATAATATATCGTTAATATATTATGTTAAAATGTATGTTTTATTCAAACTCGCCTGTGACTAGTTGTAAAGTTACATTTATCCATTAGTATATCTATCATGTGAAACTAGTCGATTCACTATTGTAACTACATACATATGTTTAAATAATATATATTTTTATATTATTATACAGACAAATTAACACAGATTTGTGTGTATTATATTTGCCACACTGGGTAAAGTAATCATCCTGATATGATCAAGAAATCTTCTCATTATGTAGGTATTGATTTTTTTCATAACGTAATTTTATCTCAGTTTTTAAATAAAAAATATTTTCTTGTCATCTTTATAATATAAACAACTATAATGAAAAGACCCACTTCTCCACATAATTTATCGACAGACAGAATCAACTGCGGGCAACTGTGTCGGTCATTAACTATGAGGGATTCTATTGTTTATCACTAAGCATATAAGCAAATTGGATTATTTTGTAGTTGTCAAATTAGGTGCTTAACGTTTTTATTTTTTTGTTTAAGTATGCTTGCATGGTATAGCACAGTCCGACACCTGCACCAATTTCAATTCCATAAAAGATGGTTGCCTTACAGTGATTTTAGACCTTAAAATACAATATTTACTATAATCCTATAAGTATATATTTATGTTGTTTTAGGAAGTATGATACAGGCTAAAGTGATATGGGGTGAATCGATTTTAGAGGAAGGTAACCAACCATGAAAAGAGGTAATTCTATGATCGGTATGTAATAACAAAACTTTAATGTTTCAAAATCAACAAGAACTAGCAACATTTAATTTTTAATAGAGTAGGTACCTATCATATCTTGGTATATTAATTTGTCTCGAGTCATATATTATTGTCTTAAATAGTAGATATATATTTTTAGTAAATTTTTGTGAGCATTTTAAGTATTTCTTAAGCAATACATTTTATGCACTCATTTAATTTTTTCTGTCCATAAAAATTATTCTCAGAAAATAGTACATTTCTTTTTTTTTAATTATTGCTGCCTGCGATTTCTGATCTAATTTCTTTAACATTTAAAAATTTGTGTTTCTAGTTTATTTTAGATTATAAAATTACATAGTAAATATCGAACATGTCTGAGCTTATAACTTATAACAGCTTCAGATATCATAGGAACGTTACGATATTCCTGTTTTAAACTCTTTTCAGTTTTGCAATCAGCGTAACTGTCAACAAACAATTATTGATAAATGCGTCCGATTGACAATTTATAAATATTTGCGAGAAAAAAAAAGGATTTAAGAGAATCAGTGAGTCACATCAGAAAAATTAAAAAATTTAAAGCTACTTAATTTTTTATTTTTTTTGTTTTTTCACTATTTTTCGACTTATTTTTGTTTAAATTCTGCACTAATCTTTGAGTATATACCTGGCTGTGACTACCCATTTATGACTAATCTACATATTGATGCTCAAGAAACAATACCTCTTATCTCCAAATTAGCAATTTTACAGGAAACGAAAAACTAACGAGGTATTCATTGAACTAAGTTGTAAGTATCGGTATTAATTTTGGAGATACAAGCTATTGGAAACTGTTGGACATAGGAGTGGATATCAATTTAAAATCTTAAATCAAGTTCTGGCAAAAATGAAGATATGAGGTATTGTTTCTTAAGCGTCGATATACATATATTTTGTTTCATGTACAGTCTTACGCAAGCAGTCATACCCGAGGATCCACTCTATAAGAAGTTTATTTATAATTTAATTTTGTTATATTTTCAATTCATTTTATGATTTTTGGTTTTATGTTGTTTGACATTAGAACAGTGCAGCTAGTCTGCACACAGTAATGAAATAATTTAGAGTATTACTTTTTTTGACAGGAAGTATTATATTTATTTTTCGATCTGTCTTAGGAAAAATGTTGTTTTTATGATTTATTTCATTACTATGGAATTGATTTTTCTCTTTGGATCAATTATTTTCTTTTTTTATATACCTGCAAAACAAATGATAGTTTTTGTCTTAATAGAATTATGAAATTCATTATTGACTTCTGATGCTACTGTTTTTAGTGATAAATTATTTAGTTACATTAAAAAAGCCTACCAACCGTTTTAATTTTACCGAGTGATATCAAAAGAATATCTACATATTTAATATTGTGATACTTGTTTTAAGATAAAGTAATAGTCTTTTGGTAGTTCGTTTGATTAAAGTTTATTAATATATTTTAATTCAATTTGTTAGAATATTTGTCATCTAGCTATAACAATATTAATTATAATGTAATTGTTACAATGTGATTCGGCAATAAATAATATTAAATAAAATGCTGTTTATTTTCCCTACTCTTATTTTGAAATTACATATTAAAAGGCGAAGACGCATTTTTTAAGTTGTTTTGCCATTTACATTTTAAGGAATGGTTTTCCATTTCTTCTTGCATTTATTTAGTAGATAAATTCCATGGAAACAGAATTAATAATATTTTAGTAATTGTTTCCACGGAATATATTAATTAAATAAATGTACAGGAAATGGAAAAGCCGACCCTTATAAATGAATAATTTATTATCAGAGGAAGATCTCTGTTTAATCTACATATTTTTAGTTCTTGCCACCGAAGTAGAGGCGCTATAAGATAAGAAACGTCACAGCTGCTTCTATCCTCCACTATTAGTTTGCCTTTCTTTCTTTTTATGTTCTGTGGTGTTCAGTGTTCAGACAATCAGAGCGCGACACATCATATAGGGGTATGCGGAGAGAGGAGATGTGATGAGTCATACTAGACAGATGATAAAACCGTTAAGGGGTATGCGGGTACGAGGGGAACAACATGTGCTGTCTAGACAACATCTGGACATAGCAGATGGTATACACCAAGAGATGCGAGTGAATATCCGGGTATGGAAACAAATGTAAATAGCTATTCCCATGACAACATCTGGTGCACATCTGATACGTACGTGTGAGAATGTATGAGACGCATCCAGTATTACAGTGTACACCCGGTATATTGTAGTAACAGCCTGTATATAACATGGTCGTAAGATCTAGTGAAACCAGAATATTGTACAAAGTATAATTTGTTAAAAAATATACATGTATGATTTTCTAAACAATGTTGTAATGGTATGAAATAAAAGCTTGAATTTGATGGGGCAAACATATTTGAGGAATAACCGCACAATAATATTTTTAATTTATTACAGATTTAAAGTTTTGAAACATTCAAAAGACTGAAGTAATTTCTTTACGCCCTGTATAATAAGGAATATTTTATAATATTATATTGATTTTTTGTAATCTATTTTATTTACATACGGAATTATATTTATGAAAACATTTTATTTAGTTAGCATTATTGACTGTTTCAAATATATGGTCCCATGGGAAAGATTCTGAATGCTAATAGCCAGAGTTCGCAATTTTATTTTTTTAGAGAAGAAAATCACATAAAATATGACCGTTATCAAGTTATATGCAATACAAAGAAATGACATCACTGGGAACTGCTGTTTCTCACGGAATGTGTAATTAATTTCAAGGAAATTAATTTCAAAGAAAATGCATACACAGAGTACAGATATATATTTTTTTGTGCTTCCCACTAATAAATTAATGCATAAAGCTTGAGAAAATTTTTCTTTCATTTGTATATAAGGAGCAAGTGAGCCACACCCTATCAAAAATAAGTGTTGGCTTTTCATTGGTTTTAGAGCTTTAAGTAGGACTTTTAATTCTTTTAATATCACTGGTTACAATAAAAATTCCAACTTAGGGGGGATTGACACTACATACTTAAACGGTAGAATAATTTAAAAGTTAAAAATCATTATTTTAATACGTATATTAAAATGAAAATTAAAATGTCTAACGGTATTTCAAGAATTATTGTTAATAAGCCAAGAAAATCAATTAAACTGTTATCTCATCTAAAAAGAGAAATTGGTGAGGATGACTTCCACAGTATTCAACATGAATTAAATAGAAGCTTTGCTAGCACTGGTTCGAGTATTAAAATATTGAATGAATCGTTTAACAATCTAAAACTAATAGGTTCTAAACAGAAAGAAAAATCAAGGAACCACCCAAGTGAAATATCCAGCAAAACAACAAAATCAAGTAGCAGCTACTCCAGCCTGAGCAAAATATCCGGAAAAACATCAAAACCAAGTACTAACTACTTTATCCCAGACAAATTATCCACTCTGTATGAAAATCTCAGCGAAGTAGAAGAGGAAGAAAATACAGATATAGAAGACAGAGAAGAAGATGAGGAAGAGGATACATACCAACAACATAACGTTTAATTATCACGAAGATGTTTTGGAAGAACAGGCCACCAGTAATGAATACATGCAGCAAGTGGAGGGATTTGTGCAAAAAACTAGACAAAGAGTTACAACCAAGTCACTCAAAAGAGCAGAGTTGGTGAAAAAGTTTTAAAAATATGAGAAAAAAAGATGAAAAATGTTCAAAATGCACTCAAGTATATTGACCAAATAATTACATTTGGAACTTAAGTTCCTATGTTCATAGAAAATTTACGTCAGGATTCTTAACTAATTTTAGGTTTATTTGCAGTGCTTTTTATGTAAATTAATATTTTTATATGCAATAAATATTTAAAATTTATTTTTTTTATTCCATCAATAGAAATTTTAAAAAAGGTAAAAATTATGAAAAACAATAGTGCTTTAAATAACAAATTTAATATCTATAAAATATTTAAAAAAAATAAATATTAAAAACTTTTGTTTAGAGGCAAACAAAATAAAATAATTACGAATAGTATTTTTCAAAACTCAAATCTTGCATACTAAAATCTAAACAATTCAGACATTATAAAATACTGTATTGAAAAAAATATTTACCCAATTTTATGCCAAATATTCCTCACTGCAAAAAAATCTACTAAACTTCTCTTAAGTATTTTTCGGAGGGGTAAATTATTTATCCTTTTATTTTACGAGATCGTTGTTTATATATTTTAGATAAAATAAACATAATTTAAAAACCTGCCCGACCCGTCTAAAAATAATCAATTTTAAAAAAACTTTAATTATAACACTCCACACTTCTTGGGCAACATAAAATTTCATTTTACAAACAATTCAATTAAAAAATATACCAAAAAAAAAAACATATATTATAATGCACTTAATGCACACCTTGAATTATTATTAAACAAACTGAAATTCACCATTTTTTTTTGAATGCCATAAATATTCAATTCTATCGCTGAAATTAGGCAACCAATAATTATTAAATATTTCATTTAAATACAGATATCCTTTTTTGCTTATTCTCTCATTTTAAAATTGTAAATGTAGATGTCACCACATGTTTTAAAACTGAATATAATGTTACGAGGGAGGTAGAGTATTTATTTTAATAAAAGCAAATACTGCTGAATTGGTAACTCTTATACAAGGTGTTAAATATAATTCATGTAATTTATGCATAATATGTTTCCTAATTCGCAAGACATTATTTCTGTCTTTATTAAATGGCAATCATTTACAAAAAATCATGTTTGTAAACTGATTAATGTAGGGGGTGGTATGAATTAAAATACACATATTATTTTATTACTATTGGTTTATTTGCATAAAATGATTTATAAAGAATATATTACAGTGTGTTAAATTAATAAGGAACAAATATTTAGCATAAATCTTAGAGATACCAGGAGTGTAATGTATATTTATAACAATATACAAAATTCTACTAAGCAAAATTGATATAAATTTATACTACAAATAACACATTTTTGAATTAATTCATTGACACTACTGGTAAAGTGTAGAGTAATATGCTGATATTCAATGTTTAAGTCCAAGTATGAAACTACATCATAGTAACATGTTAAACATAGATTACTATCACCCAAGACTAATATGTATTGAGTAACACACACTTTCTGATGAGAGTTATAATTTAAAAATTTTAAATTACTTATTGATACATTTTTATTCACTTTATTATCAATTTCCGCATCTTCTTGTATGTCTTCATCATCAGAAAATAAATTTTCTTCAATTTCCATGTTGAGTCGAGGATGATCACTCCTTTATTTATAGGTTCTCCGCTACACTGTGTTCTATTTCAGGTAAGTTCTTCTTCATCTAACTTACGTAATCTTTCTCTCTCCACTAGTCGGAATGCCCTTTTTATCTTTTTTTAGACTTTACAATCACCGAATGAGCACTTCTCAAAATATTTTTGTTTCTATATCCTGCAAAGGATTATAACTTGGAATGTCATCACTGTCCCAAGATTAGTTAGTGGTGCTCATAGTTGTTAACTATAATACAACCGATAGATACTATTAAATAATCTGATAAAATCACTGCTATTAAGAAGCAAATTCTCCCACTATAAACAAAACATAATGGCAAACAGATATTTATGTGTAGACAAGGGGTCATGAAACATCTGCCTATGAGATCATGGGAACCAATGTTATTTACATTGGCTATTCCCACGGCAACTTCTGCTAAACTCATCTCGCAGCCAGATAGCATATCTGATTTATTTATTTGTCTAGACAAGTTAGCCTACACATCCAGTAATTTTTGTGGAACAGATGTTTTACATCTGGCAAACAGATGTCACATGCAGTCCCACACCAACACCTGACAAATCTGGTGAGGGATTAGCGTATATAACCCACAACATATAGCTAAGATATAGTAGTCTTTAAAAATGTCTGCACCAATAAATTTCTTTTCTAAATATCTGCCTCAGTTAGATACACCATCAAGTTTGTTAGTGAGTGAAACTAATAATATTTCAAAAGATGTAGTGATTGGTAAACGAAGATAAAAATTAAATAAATCAGTGCAAATTTGTTTCGGTGAGGATTGCGTCTAATTTTGGTTTTGCTCCTTATGTTAAAATATCAGGAAACAAAATTGGTCAAGTGGTTTTTAATGAAACTTATTGGAAGAAGTTTCTGTCTCATCAAGGGACTATAATGAATTATCTGTAATACAGTGGAGAAGTAGATGTCATACATTAGAATAACTTTTCTATAAATTTCGATCAGTTTTCAAATGGTCAAGGGATCAAGATTTCAAAAGAAAATAATCATATTTATTTCGGGTGTGAAGTACAGAATAGAAATGGTAAAAAACCAACAATTTGTTTGTTATTTCAAGATATTACAGAAAAGGTTGCAAAACCAAGTAGGTGATGTTTTTGTGAATGTTTTAAATATACTTAAATCTGAAGACAATCAAATAGTAAAACTATTTGTACGGTTTTGGAATTAATTTTCATATATCCAGAATTTTCAAAAACGAATGTAGTGCAATAGTATAATGAAAAAAGCTTAACGGAAAACATAATCAAATTCATCATCTCATAACATAGAGCCATACATATAATTCATCTAGAAAAAATATTGGGAATAATCGGCAGTGGGCAGATTACATTTTCATAGAAGAATCGAAGAAATACCAAAGTATCTTGATAATATTTTAGATAAAAATCATAGATGTAAAATTTTTAATGAAAGGTTTATAATTTAATAAATGTATTTTGTAATGAAATTAAAAAAAAAGTAATAAATATGATTTGTTTTATTTAAGTAATACATAAAATGTTTGTTTACATTAGACTAACTCAATTTTATTAATCCATAAATTGTGGCTGCTGTTTAACCCGAGCCAAGTTTACTTCCTTTTCGCCGTAAAATCTGCTCTACAAGATATAAATCGGGATATGCTTTTTGAATTTCGTATTCATAAAACCTCCTTTAATTTGGTTTCCTTCTTGATCTTCCAAGAAGTAGGTGGTAGGGGATTAATATTTCGTACTTAACATATCTTAAAAATTTCATTTGACCAGTTTGGTGTGTATCCCTTTGTAAATGCTTCTCGGTATTTGCTTTTACTTACAAAGTCACCTAAGCTGAATTTTTGTTTTCGTGGATCTATTGTCTTTAAAAACCTATAGAAATTTTTTTAATAAATACTTTTCATTTTTTTGTTATTATATGTTTCAACGATATCCAGCAAAACATTTAACCACTTGTTTCCTTGTAAACTAAATTGTTGCCACATTAAATTTTTTAAGGTGCGATTTACCCGTTCCACCACACTTGATTTTAATGGTTAATTTTAAATTTATTCATTAATTCTTTAAATTCTTTATTATAGAACTCTTTACCAATATCCGTTTGAAGATTTTTTTGGTTTGGTTTTCATTTTCAGTAAAATTGTTTGCATAGCATTTGTTACATTTTTCGAATTTTTTTCTTTTAACAAGTTGAGCCCACAAATTTACTGAATACATTTATAACAATAAGAATATATCGGTAGTCTCTATTACTTTTCGCATACGGAATCATTTCTAGTGAATTAGCCTGAATTATATCATCTAATCCTTTCACAATTACATGTCTTCCTCGAAAATTTTTCCTGGCTGGTTTATGCAATTCCTTAACTACTTCTTCCTTAACCTTACTTATTTTTTACCAGAAGACAGTGAAGCACGATTTCTACAAAAATTGGTGGTGTTGAGTCTACTGTAGGTAGTGAAAATGAAAGATCATCCCCTTGCTGAGGGTTTCCATTATCTGGATTATAATTGTTTAAAAACATCGCGATATTACTAGGTATTTTTATACTTTCAATTGTGCCCGAAATAGGTAATGTATACGTTACAGTGTTATGATCTAACAGCAGATTCCAGACTGGTTCGTAGAGGGACGTACTGTGCTTATCCCCAAAAAGGGGGATCTTTCCGACCCGAAGAATTATAGGCCGATCACTTGCCTCAACTCCTGCTACATACAAGATATTCACGCGTATCTTGTATGCTAGGACACTGAGGTCTGTTGATCCGGTCTTCCAGCAGATACACGAACAGCGTGGTGCCAAGAAGGACACGGCAGATAACAAGGACAGCCTGCTGATAGACTGCTGTATTACACAGGATTCTGTGCAATACAAGCGGAATCTATCGATGGTCTGGATTGATTCCCGCAAGGCATTTGATACAACATTGCATGAGCTATTGTTGCACTTGCTCAAATGTCTTGCAGTACCAGCACCACTAGTGAGATGCATAGAACAGCTGCTGCCGCTCTGGAAGACTCGCTTCACCATAACATCAGGTGCACAGCGGGTCACGACAGAGCAGGTCGCATTTAGGAGAGGAGTTTTCCAGGGTGACTACCTGAGTCTTCTCCTCTTTTGCATCTCACTGCTACCGTTATCTATTGGACTCCGCCAAACCCGCGGTTATCAATGAGGACCACCCAGCGACCGGAGGAATAAGGTCGTCCATCTATTTCATATGGTTGACCTTAAACTTTATGCCTCCGGAGAGCGCGAACTACAAAACGCGCTTAGGGTGGTCGAAGAATACACGCAGGCCATTGGTATGGAGTTCGGGTTGGACAAATGTGCAGTCGTCCACCTCAAGAGAGGACGATGCGGGGATTTCTCTAAAGATGCGCAGCTCGCAGACGGAAGCATCCTAAGACATCTGGATGCCAGAGAGACCTATACATATGGATATGCAACAAAGGCAGATCCAGGATGTAACATAAATAAAGGATTCTCTCCGCGGCAAGTACAGACACCGCCTTCGAAAGATTTGGTCTTCCGACCTTTCGGGGATGAACAAGGTATCTGCAACTAATATGCTTGCCGTTCCGGTTCCGCTCTACTCCTTTGGTGTAGTGAAATGGACAGTAGATGAACTGCGCCATTTGGACAGAGACACCCGCAAGATGATGAATATTCACAGAAGTATTAATCCTAGATCGTCCGTTCCTCGTGTGTACCTCCCACGTCAACGGGGGCCAAGGACTCTTGAGCCTAGAGTGTACGCATGGCAGAGTAGTACTGAGTGTGGCATGTAACCTTTTCAGGAGCTCAGATCACCTCTTGCGGTTTGTAAAACATCACGAAACTGTAGGAGTGGAAGCGGATTGTTCAAGGCAGCAAAAAGAGCCGCAGATGAACTCGGTCTCGCGTTTGACATTAGGCGAGGAGGCCGGCGAGGTGCTGGTGTAGTCAGTCAATAAACTTCAACCAAATCGTCTGAAAGCCCGAATCAGAGCTGCTGAACAGGAAAAACTGTTTCGACAGTATGTCGATAAACTGCAGCATGATGTCTTCTATAAGAATATAACAACGCTGGGTTTATCGACCAGACTAACATTCGCCTTTTTAAGGTCAGCCGGGCTTAAGTCAGAGACCGAGAGATTCATTATGGATTACCAGGATGGTGTTATCAACACCTTGGTCTACCGTAGCCGCGTGTGCCGTGTAGAGCTTCCTGATATCAACTACAGAACCTGCCGTCAGGCGCTGGAATCGCTCATGCACTTACTATCTACATGCCCCATATATGCGATTTCGGCCTACATCCGACAAAACACGGCGTTACGAGTGCTATACTACCATCTAAGGCACTCGTACGGGGTAGACCAGACACCAGTGCTGCCTTACGTCCCCGGAGATATTGAGTGCGTTGTCGAGAACGAGAAATACCGAATTTACTGGAACTACTGGTTTCCCGACTGTCAGGCTAATCCAAACCAAACAAGCTTGACAGTCCTCCTCGACCATCAACTCAAGGTGATGTATGTCATCGAGTTCTCGGCACCTACGAAGAAAAACATCACCTTGAAGGAGGAGGAGAAACGGACCAAATATCGCGATCTCTGGCACGAGCTCCAAGTGCTGTACCCAGGCTACTCAGTAAAAATGGTCATCCTAATAATCAGTGTAATCGGAGGAATAAAGCCTCTCAGAACTGAAGATCATACCGGCCTGCCAGAAATCAGCCAAGTGGCTGGCAGGCCAAATGCAGAAGGTGGTCATTCTGGGTTCTCTCCGTCTGCTTAGGACACAAATTCTGGTATCTACAGTCACTAACCCTACGGGATGTGGGGAGTGGCTGTAGTAGGCGTCGGAAGCCACAGAAAGACCGTCCGGCATCGGATATTCCGGGAAAAAATTAATAACGTTTATTTAGGCTCAAATAATGAAAAATACATTCCAAATTACCTAAATGAATTATTATTAATTATATTATGATTTATATTTTTAATTATGAATAAAATTTACTTGACCTAATGTAAACAATGAAATTTGAATTTTCGCACCAACAGAAAGTGACCCTTGACCATTGGTTTGTTTGCGTTAATTCCAAATCTTATAAATTTCCTTAGAGCTAACAAAATATAACATATTACGGTTATACAAATGTTTAAATACATATACACCACATGTTAGCTACATTTTTCTTTAGACCGTTTTAGAATTTACCTCCAAGGAATATATTTTAAGATCATTATTGATTATAATTCTATAAAATTAGCTTTAGATAAAAAGGAAATTAATCGTAGAAATAATCGTTGGGCCTTAACTTTGATAAATTATGATTGCGTTCTTGAACACAGAAATGTCAATCGCATGAAACATGTCGATGCTCTTAGTCGTGCAAATGGTATTTTTGTATTAGATGAAAACACTTTCGAACAAAACCTCTCCACAATTCAAAATATAGAACCTCAAATAATACATATCAAAAATCGTATAATAACTTATGAAGATAAAAGTTTTGAAATGCGCAAAGGACTTATGTATAAGAAATGTAGTGGTAAAACTTTATTTTATGTACCACAAAATATGGAGTCTAATGTTATTTATTTGTCACGATTAGACAAAACGCTACAATATCTTTCTCGTATTTATTGGTTTCCTAATGCACATGAAAAAGTAAAAAACTACATTAGAAATTGTGTTAAGTGTATAACTCATTCCCCTAATTCTGGAAAAGTTAGAGGGACTTTACATAATATTCCCAAGGATAAGACGCCTTTTATTACATTCCACATAGACCATTATGGACCTTTGGAAAAAACTCCCACTAATAAAAAACATGTCTTTGAAATTATCGATAGTTTTACAAAATTTGTGAAATTTTATGCTGTTAAATCAACCAAGACTATTGAGTTTGTTAATAAATTAGAGGAATATATAGCAAACCTTTACAAATTGTGTCGGATCGAGGAACATCTTTTGGTTAACATGATTTTATAGAGAAAGATAACATTATACACATTAAGGTTGCAACTTCGTCCTCTAAATCTAATGGTCAAATGGAGCAAATCAGTAGGGATTTAAACCCTATGTTATCTAAAATTTCTAATCTTAAGAATAAATGGGATAAGCATTTATATGAAGTAAAATTTGCTATAAATAATTCTGTTTGTAGATCAACGGGTAACTCGCCCGCGATGTTACTTTTCGGTATAAATCATAGAGATCGCATCGACGATCTTAGAAATTACTTAGAGTGCAGGACAAAGATGAAAGAAATTGTGATACAATTAGGTTTGAAGAATATAACCAAAATATTAAAGTACAGGAATATAATAAAAAATTTGTTGACAAGAAACATAAAATACCTTAGAAATACAAACAATACGTATCAATACACTTTGTAATGGTTAAAAATGTTGATGTTACTCCTGGTATAAACAAAAAAAATATTACCCAAGTAAAGCGGGCCTTATCAAATAAAGAAGATTTTGGATCATGATAGATACATAATAACTGATGCAGAGAACTTTCAGGTGACTTAAAAGCCATTAGAAGGCATTTATGGGTCGGACAAAATAAAATTATGGCTTCACTAGTATATTTAATTTGAGATATGTTATTGCCATTTTGACTACCTACTTGAATTTTGACATCAAATATATATGAACTGTTATGTAATGTAATGTGTATAATTTTATGTCTATAACTTAAACATTATAATATAAGCGTAAGAAATCTAAATAAATTTAGGAAGTGTACCGTTTTTCTAATTGTGTGCATGATATTATGTATTTATCTATCTTAGATTTTAGCTTTTGTGAAAATTAATACTTGTGTTGTTATTCTCCTAGTATTAACCCTTTAAGATATTTATGAATTATGATTGTAAACTTATAAATATTGTTAAATATTTTATGATAATTATGCCTTATGTCCTTGCTGCTGGGTTTGTTTTCCCCTTTATGTGTTATTGTGTATTTATTGTAACGAAATTGCAAGACATTTCATTCCAGTTTATCGTTTTCTGTGAAGAATGGTTCTGCCAGTCTAGTCCTAATGGTGCCACTGATTTCTACTGGAACAATTGGTTTGGTAGATTTTTGCTCTTATAAAAGATGCCTAAATATCTATTTGTATCTTTATTGCTCATACTGTACTCTCAAATGCTTGTCTTTTTCCAAACTATAATCGAGTTTAGGTAGCTACTTCCTTCTTACTAGTGTAGCGTTCTGAAGACAACACCTGTAGTTCAGTGGCCTGGTAATGTATGTTTTCTGGCATTATTGTGTAATTTTATGATCATCATTATTTAAAAAGTTGCGATATTGATTTAACGTAACGAGGTAATTTTCATAATAATATTGTACCGTATTTATCTTAATTTACGCCTTGGGCGAATTTGCTTTTCAGTGATCAATCAGTTCACATTGGTTGTTCTGTAGAACAGCGTCATTAATATCGATTAGTATCGATTTATCGTGCCTTGTTGGCAATTTATCTTATATCCTTCTGATATATGTAATAATTTCTTGTGCTAATTTAAACTAACTTTCGGTTATTGTAAATCTTAGATTTACCCGGCAACGGATGTTGCCATTTTGTATCGTAGTTAGTTGTTTTTTTGTCTTTGTCTGTTGATGTGGTAGGTCACTTGGTTACGTTGGTAGCTCTGTGAAGAGTGGTGACTGGTGACAGTTGGAGTTCGGTACCCCTTTTAAGGAAATCTATTTGTTTATAACCTTTGAGAGAATTACCTAACGTGGAACATTTGTTTTGTGGTGGATTATTTCATACCAGTGAATATATTTACCAACCAGACATAATTTGACAACTATCATATTGTTTTATATTTAGCAAATATTTATTTACGTTATCTTTCTATTTGTCTGTCTGTATCCAGACATTTTAAATTCTATTTTCTTGAAGATTACCTTCTTTTAGTAAAGAATATCTTAAAATATAGTGAATGCCTATTTCACTTGTTTATTATCATAGTTATATTATTTGTTGGACTAGTATTTTTTTTCTATTTAACGTAACCTTTATTGATACTTAAGTTAGTTGAAGTCTTCAACTTCCTAAAATATTGTGAGATACCAATCCTAGTTTGTTTAGTTTGCAATTTACTCTGTAAATTTGTGTTAACTCTCATATTTTGTCTACGTAGCTGGACAATTCAAACGTCACAGCTTTTTTCCTTGATTTGCCTATAGTACTGATCTCATAAAACTCTCCCCTTTTTATGTAAATACCTGGACCAAGAGATGAGAATAACTGGTGGATGGACCTGATCATTATATACTAGGTGAAGCAGGAAAACGATATTTTATACAACTGGCCTTTCGTCTCAAGGGTAACTGCAATACTGACAGTGGTGATTCAAACTGACACCGAACCCATTCAGAGCTTAGCGGTTGGTGGATTCTTCGCAGGACTAACCCATTTGAAGTTACGTAAGATCTTCGTCCCCAGTGAAAGTTGATATTTGGTCAGAAGAATTTTTTGTAAGAGATCAGTTACCTTTTTTATTATTTCTCATGTCATATAATTTTTTTTATTATTATTTTGTTGGTCTTCAACCAAAACTATATTTTTTAACTAAAAGAGGCTATCTCAGCCTATGTAAATTTTGTACATTTATTCATACTAGTCTATTATACTTTTTATCTAGTAATATCTTTTTATTCGACTTCCTTCCCAAACTGATTTCAAGGATTAACGTTATCTTTACCTTTTAAAGTAAATTTATAATTATTTGGTACTTTCAAAATTCCTGACGCCCAGCCTAGATTTTGGTGAGAACTCAAATCAATCTAAGCCCTTATTCATGACCTGCTAACTGAGCTACCGGTCAATAAGTACAACCCCCAGTTAATTGTGTTATGCCAGCAATTAGATGGGAGGTGTTGCATTATGCATTATTGTTGACTTTAATATAAAAATTTAAGAAAAATCGAGGAAGATCTAAAGGCAGATAAGCCGAACTGAGGCTAAAAATTTGAATTAAGCGCCATTTATGTTATGGTTAAGGTTGGCTATACTGATTGTCATTAGAATGTAGTTATGGCGGCAGAAAGTCAAGTCGTGCTCTTATTTTATGTATTCTTGTTTTTCGGTACTTAGATTAAACTTTAAATATATGTGATTATTTTTATTCTTAATACCTGATACTCCTACTACAATAAAATAAAATGTAAATGTAAAATGTATAATAATAATAATTATTATGTGTAAAATTTTAAATAAAATTAAAATCAATATATATCATTTATATCAAGTAAGATGAATTAATTCTTTCTAACTAGAAATTTCTCTCAATAATTACTAGTTTTTTAATAGTTTCAATTTTTTTCAAAGACTTTCCTATACTAAATTTTTGAACTTTCTGAGAAAGAACGGAACAAAAACCTACATTCAACGCAGTCCTAGATGCTCGATCTTTTTAATATCCAATATTTTCTGTCGTTGCTGAAGCAGATTTGATAAATACAGGTAGCCTGATCTGCTCGATAGACCCCCGTAGCCTGCCCTGTATTCTCTGCACTTTGCTCAGTTTCCTGAAGAATCGTCTTGAAATTTTAGGTTGTCCTTGAAGTTGTGAAGAACATGATTATCTTATGCACAGACAATCTAGAAACATTCCATCCTCTTCGCCAAATACGTGTTCGGTCCCGGCACACGTATTTTTAAAAAGAAACACACAATAATTGAAAATTTACACAGAAATTTTATTGACGGAAATATTGATATTTAGTAAAGTTTAAATAAATGACATTAATAACTCAGTACAATATATCTCGTGTTTACCATTACCATTTAACCATTAAGGACTGGTTGTATCGACATAGTTCAGCCAAAGTTCAACTGAACTTCGTTTAAAATCCTATATTATGATTGTTGTGACAATCGTAATCTTGGATTTTAAACGAAGTTCAGTTGAACTCTGGTTAAACCACATTGATGCAACCGGGCCTTAATAACTTTATTCAACCGTTGTAAATTTACAGAATAAGGCCTTAATCTAACGTATTTCATCCATTTTATTTTGCAATATATATGAAATATATACCGAAAATACATATTCAAAAAACAAATGCAACGATTGCGTATGCGCAGTTGGCATCTGTCCCGGCCGCTGTTATGGCCATGACGTTATTGAGCTTATATTTTAAATTTAAATGATTGCCTTTTCCACAAACAAGGCGTTTACCGTATTAAATAGAATGCTTTCCGAGAATTAAATAATTTATGGCATTTTATTTGTTATTGCGAAGTTTTGTATGTATACAGGAAAAATAGTCCGAAAAACCTGTTTAATCTTTCGTTTTTTTATGATTGTGTATCCATGGTGCATGTTTACAATTCGTTTATGTTCCTTATAAAAATTTTAAGAATTTTAAGATTTTGGTGGCGGTGAGGGAGACATGGATGGATAAGACATAGGTGGATAATGGGTGGAGGTAACGTCAGAGGTAGGGTAGAAGTAAATGGGGATTATGTCGTATATGTGGGTTGTCAGTACGTCAGTCATGTTATATACGTTCGTCGTAGAGTGGTAGTCGTTCATATATGTTTATGTACGTGTTGTAGGTCGTTGTGTCGTCGGAAACGAGTCATGTCTCTGGTAAGTGCGGAGGTCTGTGTTTGAGTCTTTAGAAATTTTGTCGCAGTCTCGTAAATGTATGGTTGTATTAGTTGTGGTCCGTGTTATTCGTGTAGTCGTGCCATGTTAGTGTATCTGTTAGAGTTTGTGAGTAGTCTGAGTAGTTTGTTCTGTGTTGTCTGTAATCGTTTGTATTGCGTGTCCGACATGTGGCTCCATGCCGCACACACATATGTCATCATGGATCTGATTATGGTTTTGTAAAGTAGAAGTTTGTTGTCAGTAGAGAGTAAGCTGCGTCGGTTAATCAGAGGGTATAGTCTGTTAAATGTAGCGTAAGTCTTGTTAATGGTATTCGTAATATGTCTTTTAAAGAACAGTCTTTTATGAATAGAGATTATTAAGTGTGGTGTAACTTCGTTCTATTTAGTTCCTAAGGCTATAGTTACCGACACAAGTTTCTTTGAATATCATCCTTACCCCCTTACCTTTTCTTGGTCATGTAACTTGTGTAACATTATAAAACAAAATATTTTATTTAATAGGTTTACTTATTTTACTGGTTTTTTAATTTACTTTTTATTAAAAAGCTTCTTGTGGGAAAGTTTTAGCATGTCACTGTTTGTTAATTATAACTATACCATACTATACTATACTATACCTTTACATCTTTTGCAGCAACCATCTTCAATGATCATATGGCATTCATCTATTCGAGGACAATCATTGCTGCACTCAACGTATCCATTCTGCAACAGTAAGAAATTGGTATTGGAGAAATTTTCACACAATGTATACAAAATTTTAGGGTAAATAAATATTTCAAACTAGTTTTATACAAACGCATTGTAACGATCATTCGGTTTCTAATTCTATCAAGATGCAATGCAAACATTGTACAGTGGCCGAAAACCAGGATATTTATGGGGGGAGATAGGCCTACTGGCTAGTTTGTTCTGTTGTTTAATGATGTTAAGGGCCTTGTTGAGCAATAATAATTCGCAATAAATGGGGTTGTAATTTCCACTATTTTTTTAGAGAAGTGTGAAATTTGGCTTTTTAAATATATACAATATGACAATTTGAATGTTTTATAATAATTATGTAGTGTAAAAAGAACTCTTTCAATTTGGTGCACGAGTACGTGATCTTGCCTGGCGACGCCGTATTTTTACAAACCTAATATCTACCTTAAATTGGAGTATTTAAAATTTGCGAGAAAAGTTGATATGATACTTCATATTTTTGCTTATAAATAAATACAGCAATGAAAAAAAAATGCTCCCACTGTGTTTCGGGTGTAAAAGGCAACACTCTTTATGCAAATAACGTCTAAGATACCAAATAATAATATTAAGTAATCTCTACAAAAAGCAATTGTAGTTTTAAGGACGAAGTTACGTACGCATATACCGGGTGTCAATAAGATCATGTATCAACCCGTCATTTTTTTTCTTAAATTGGAATACAATTTTAAAATTTGAAACTCACGTATGAGAAGTAAGTAGGCTTATTTTGACGAACATATATTATCAATACCGGTTTCACCGGAAGTGTCATCAATTTTGAATTTTTAAATAGAATACCTTTTATATTTATTTTATATTCTAATTATGCATGCAATTTTCTATATAGTAAATTAAATCACACTCATCTGCAATAGTTATAAAATGTAAAACTGTACAAAAAAAAAACCAAAATAAACCGCATTTTTTCTGACGATGGTTGTATAAACCGAAACGTAAGAAAATAAATATTGTTCTTATTTATTTAAATGACCGAAAGCCCAGGATATTTCTACATCATTCCTATTATTAAAATTAACGGTCAAAAAAAGCATATAAGTTATATAGTAAATCAAAATTTTTGACATTACCCTCAAATATGGCGGATGTATTTCAATTTTTCATGAAATTCAAAATTAATAATTAAAATTTTCTATAATAAAAATTTTCCAAGTAGGCATGGGGATATCATAATATGGTTCATTTTTGATATTTGGGTGCAATATGGAGCGAACATTTTTCGTTCTAATGAAATTATTCGAAAAAAATTCAAAATAATTTTTTCCTGAGTTTCGGGCGATAATTATTAATTTTTTTCAAATAGTTACCCCTATTTTTTTCTTTCCCTATAGAAATCATCATCATTTAAGCTTTAAATTGGTGTAAGTATAACGGATTTCATTATAAATTAATTGTGACAAGTTTAAAACTTTTCGTCTCGTATGAAAGATATTAATTTAAAGCATTAAAATAATTTACAAATAAAGTTGCCTTTAGAAATAAATGAGAATCACATAATATTACTTGAACTATCAGTTTTTAAATAACTAACTGATGTTTGCTCCTTTATGTTTACCGTTTCAATATCCATTAAAAATGTACACAAAATGAAAAAGTCGACATGTTAATTTACGGTGAGTTCCGGAAAAACTCCAGAGCTGCTGCAATAAACTACGAACAACGTTTTCCAAACAGAAGACACCCGCTGCAAAATTATTTCATAAGACTAGAAGCTCAATTTAGAAAAATGAATCCGGTAAATGATGAAAATGAAGGGATAATTATAAACGAGGAGACTGAAGTAAATATATTGGCCATTGTTGAAATTGATAGGACTGTAACCCTCCGGAAAATTGGTGATGAGTTAAATATTAGCCACGATTGTGCAAGAAGGATTTTAAACAAATACAATTAGAAAAACTTTAATTATCAAATAAAGCAACATTTATATGGAAACGATTTTGAAAGATGAGTGATATTTTGTGACTGGGCTAACATTAGAAGGAATAATGATTTTGCTAGGCAAATACTATTTTCTGATGAATCAAAAATTAACAAATCTGGGATTATTCAACCGGCAAAATACTAAATACTGCGCAAAACAAAATCAACACATCTTTAGAGAAGGAAACCAGGAAGACAGATTTGGGTTTCATGTTTGGTTGGACATGTTTGGTATTATGTTGCTGCCTCCAATAATTGTTGTTGGTCTATTGATTTCTGTGAGATATCTGGGATTTTTTACTAATATTACCATTAAGTCAATTGCTACGAGAGGCCAGAGGTAGACTGTTTTTTCAGTAGAATGGGGCCTTACCTCATATTGCCCGAATAGTCAGCAACTATTTAGATGCGAATTTCGAGAATCAATGGATTGGTCATGTAGCCTTCCAGGTCACCTGACTTAACACCAATAGACTTCCATATTTGGGGTTTTTCGAAAGATAGAGTCTACATTGTGCAGTCGGCCACTCGGAGAGAACTAGAAGCACGAGTCAGTAGAACTATAAATGAAATAACTCCACAACAGTTGGATAATTGTGTGAGGGAATTAATTTATGCATGTTGAACATTTAATATAAATTCATGGTATTTTTTTTATAATACGATCATGTTTACTACATTGACAAGATAAAAAACGGGACACATTACATTTTTTATAATCTTTCCAGGGGAACCTTCTCTTTCTTTGTATTAATTTACAGTTATTGCTTAGGCACAAAATATCTATTTATCTCCTGTCAAAATCGTCCTCATAAGTATAAATGTTGATTTATGTGATATTTAAAGTTTTTGTGATTATGCTTTTTAGTGATCTGTTTTTATGAATAAATTCTCATTTATTTCCAAAGGCAACTTAGTTTATTTGCAAATTATATTAACGCTCTAGATTGTATCCAAATATTAAAAATAAATCATATTCTGATATCTAATGCCTACTTGGAAATTTTTCATTATACAAGGAGTTTCTATTATTAATTTTGAATTCCATAAAGAATTGAAATAAGTCCGCCATATTTTAGGGTAATGTCAAAAATTTGGATGTATTATATAGAAAATTTCATGCATAATCAGAATATGTTAAAATATACAGGGTGTTCCATTTACAAATTGAAAATTTATGAAACTTCTGGTGAAACCGGAATTGGTATTGATAATATGTTCGTCAAAATAAACCCACTTCTCATACATGAGTTTTAAATTTGAAAATATTATTTAAATTTTAAAGAAAATGACGGGCTGATACATGATCTCGTTGACAGCCGGTATGTATATATACTGATCAAAATCCTGGAGTTTTTACAGCCCCCTTTGTGAACCATACAGTAAAAACAACCCCATATAAATACATAATACAATAATACGAATATATCCAATAATAATGTAAAACAATCTATGCGAGATTATTTAGTGACAATAGGGAATAAAATAAATTCCACAACAACAAAAAAACTTTGCGATTAATAAAAACTCGGATAAAGAGATTTGTTACAGTGTGGTTTCTGACTATCCCCACGTTAAAATAAATTGATATGTTTATGTATACTTGGGTATCTTGTATAAATTAATTGTTTAGAAAAACGTAGAAAACTAGGCTGTCCACCTCACGAGTGGTCTATTCTCTACTGTGGTGTTTAAATATGTTTTAACAGTCTCCAAACCAAAAGTCCAACCCACTTCGCTGCTGCACCTCGTATATGCAGACGTCCACACCAGGGAGATATTTGGAGTGGGGAAATGCAATGAGGTAAATAATCTTAGCCAACACCCATTCCAAAAGAAAATTCCAGAGAATGATCGTTGAACAAAAATACTGTTTGTATAAGAAAAAGAGGGACTTACTTGAAGTTATTAATCGATTTGAAGTAGCCTCCTTGTCTTGATAAATTGTTGATAGACGTATTCGACATGACGGAAAAAAATATAAATCCAGATAAATCTGCTTCAGGGGCAAGAAAAAAAAACAAAATTGCAACAAATCACACCAATATCACCAAAATAATTCACTATCCCTTTTTTTGCAGCAATTTCACCATAAATCTCCAAACTGTGTGAATAAAGAAATACAGGGATCTATTTATTTACATAATTGGCCCAAAAGTAGTTGTTCTAATCCAATGGACAGAAAAACTAAACCGTTCACAAGAAGGTTTATCGATAGAATTCCAATATGTACTGCTTAAGGCAACTGAGAATTCAGACCTATACTAGTTTGTACCAGACTACGCGGAAGCATTCCCAAGTAAATCTTTACGTTAAGTTTAAATTACATAGCCCTGAAAACGATTGTAACAGCGTATTATATTAATAAAATAACAAACAAATTAAGAATAATCATAATAATTTTTTTTAAGTACTAACCATATTAGCATTAATTGTTGTTACTAGTTCAAAAATAAAACCACAAATGTGATGCTATTCGTACCCTAGCATAGGTCGGGAGATAGCAAACATGTGATCCAATCCATAAGATACAAAAGTTCGACTTTATTTATGAAAAACTATCTATATATCGATACTAACCGCCCGTCAGCTCAGGCTCAGTTGCATCGTTACTGCTGGAGCGTCGCAGTTATAAAATAAACCTAGTAGTACCTTATAGTTCAGATACAAAAAAACAAACTGTACTATTTGATAGAGGAAACTCTAAACGATTTTGTGTTATAAGAGCAGACATTCTAATCACTAACTTACTTCGGTAGATGCGATTGATTTATAAAGAAAATGCCTTTACCCAAACTACAAGATACGAGAAAAATACACCAATCGTGCTACGCAACTTCCAAACACACACCAAATTAGGATCAGTTTCGGATGAGATACCCAACTGTCATGCTTTGCCGGTCAACTACAGTGGAGACGGTCAAAGTCAAATTATTTACAGTTATTAAAAGGTCGCCAAGTAGATCAAATACCACCAATAATATTCTAGCTCCCAAATCTACTAAATTCCAGTTACAAGATTCGACACAAAAAAATAAATAACCATTTAATATACAGAGTGAATCTTAAGTGTGTAATTATATTTAGACTACCGATGCTTGACATCTGTAGAAACCCTCTGACATATATATTTTTTTAATTCCCACGTGTAACTGAGTTATCGACTTTCAAAAAAAATACGATGAAACTGTTTTGGAACTGCTGGTTACTGGAAACATTCTATATCTTAGCTAAAATGATGTAATGGACTGAAGCAATGTTGCCGCATTTCACATGCAATTTTCTCACCTAGGCCCGATTTTATAATTGCGAGTTAACATAAGTTGGAGGTTACCTAACATTATATTTTTACAAAAATCGATGAGATTCCAATACAAGCCACTTCAACAAAAAGTTACTTTAGCATAAAATATTTGTTGCTAACCACTTCCAAAACAAATGTAAAATTGAAAAAATTCGAATTCAAAAAGTGTGAGTTTAGCTAACCCACGATTGAAATACCGAGCCCTAGCAGTAAGTTCATTCCCGAATTTATAATAACTTTAGATGAAATAATTACCTACTTAAACGATTAATTGCTCCATTTGAAATAATTTTTAAACATTTTGAAATACCTTTCAATGTGAGAAATGTACAATTTTGACTTTTTCTTGCACCAATCAACATTTCTTTTTAAGTGTTTCATATGGAATGTACAACTAAAACCAAATACTTATCCGATGAATAGTAAACTTTTTAGGGGAATCTGGAGAGGAATTTAATGTTCCCATCTCATTTTTTCAAAGTTTATAAAAGGATTATTATTTTTAAGAAGTAGGTACTTAACCCTCTGATATTACAATAATTTGAAATGTGTAGGGGTTCAGGGAATAAATCAGTTCTCTACTATTTTAATTGGCCTCTAATAGTAAAACACTGAAGGTGCAACACAATAACAATCAGGTGATGGAAAATAGTTTGCAGTATTTTCACACACTTCTGTCACTTTTTACACTGGACATACCCTAACAGTTTGCATCTTTTTTCCTCCATATAATCTGGATGGTTACTCCTAACCATCCAGATTCGATAGTATACGTCATTTTTTATAAAAAAGATCAATTTTTTTCTTGAGAAAACAGAACTTTAATCGGGATAGGCCATTACATGATAAAAATTCAACCACGCCATAATGTGAACTGAGATATTAACGTGGCGCGTGGCAGGTTTTTACTACGTTTCCATGGAGTATTGAAATCGACTTCAGTTCAATACCATTCAACGTTTTCATGGACAGTATCTAAAATGATTTGAAATCCCGTTTTGAAATTTTAACATTTGCCAGCTGTTAACTGTCATCTTGGGGCAGGTGTCTCTTATCAGCTGATGTTTTTGGTTTGTTGTAAACTATAATTTATCACTACATATTTTTATTTTAAATAAATTAAGTTTAACAACCACTCAGCCACAAAATGGAAAGTTTGAAAAGGTTGTAATATTGGTTATAAAACAAACTTCACAGTGCGCATGTTTAGATTCACTACAATAGCCGTTCTCATGTAGTTGGATTGAGTTGGATCTCGATATGATCCCAGGAGAAGTTGAATCGACCTTGGTATTGAAATCGAATTCATTACCTGTTCTACCTGCGAATAGATGTGTCCCCAAAAAAATTAATAATAGTTAAAATCATACATTTGAGATATTACCAATATTTGACATTTTCTGGAGAAGAATCATAGCGACTGTCCCGTGATTGTTAATTGGGTTGACGTCACACAGTGCGTTGCTTTATTTCTATTAGAAGAAAAAGATTAATTTAGTTACAATCATAGATTAGAGGTCTTGTTAACAATAGTTGAAATTTATTTGGAAAAGGATCATAACAGCTCCCGCACAAATCGTTTCTCCCGTGCTTGCTAATTGGGTTTGACGTCACATGCTCAATGGCTTGGACGATTTCTATTACTAAGAATAGAGTTTTTTTGTTTGGTTACAGTAGGTTATTTTAATACCGATAAATTTATTATTTTCAATTGAAATTAAAATTTTTTGCAAAACAAAATTTATAATACCTACTAATAAAATCATTTTATTTTTATTTGAAAACAGTGCAAAAAAAATAGCCGATAATTTTTTGCGGACGTTACACTAACGCTGATAAAAAAAGTGACACTTTTAAAAGACTAGAATATTTTTGGGTTAATATCACCTTTACTAAAACAATGCTAAGCAGCATTTAAATGCAATAATAATGGCATTCGCGAAAAATATACGATCATTCTATACTTTAACGGGGAAATGTAACCTATGATTTTCACACATCTAACTACGCACACTGTTACCAGTCATACCATTTTCATGGTATTTATACCATTATTTTCCCTTGTGTACCTGCACTTTTTTAAGTAATAAAACTATTATTTAAAAATTTCTACCATTTTACACCAATATTAGCAAAAGTTAATAAAAAAAGTCAAATTTAGGTCATCAGCCTCGACCTCGGTCAGTTCTTCCATTAAAAAAGAGTAAACTTTATAAATCGGAACCTCGCGTAAACAGCGCTAGTTGTGCAAACCCAAATAAATAATAGTCTTTTGCTGTTTTCTGTTGTTTCTGTTGCGATGGTAAGACCCGTTTATTCAATGCTCAGTTAGCTAAATTAACCGTCAGTTAGGTCAATAGAATTTTTTTGAAAGGCATTATGATTTATAATGAAATTTATAACTTATGTGAAAATCTCACACATCTGGCAACACTACCCTCCATGTAAAAATCAGTGTTATTGATAGTTCGCGAATGTTCACGTACCTGTCTGCATTAGCATTTACAAAATGTGTTTAATACCGTTATTTATAATTTTTTTGTGATTAAATTTGTGATTCGAAGTTTTGAGTTACTATGTTACTGAAATTTATTATTTATAATTTGTTCCTTTGATGGTTCATTTTGTGAAAAGTAGTGATTAACCATAGCGAATAATTTTATTATTCTAATGCTGGATATGTTAAAGGCATATTTTCAAGTAGATTAAAATGCTAGAGAAACAAAACGGCTATGGAATGCTGTCCAAACGTCAAGTCCATATGATTTGTTCATGTAGTAACTGTTGAATTAGGTAAGTAAACAAATCTGCTTTTTCGTTCTTTTAAAGTAAATGCGTCTTTTTAAAATAATTATTTTCAACTTTGATTCATTTTTAGAACTGAACCATATTAAACTTAAACCATAAATTAGAGACAATATTAATAATTTAAACTACGCATATGCAAAAGTATTGCATATTTCTAATATTTGGTGCTTACGTGACGAGTTCTGTTTATTTGTAAAAAAAAGTGTCAGGATTACCTAATTTTACAAGGCAAAATAGATAAACATATACTTTTAACACTTTTTATTTTAAGAGCAAGCTACAAGTGACAAGTGTCGCTTTCCACAATGGACTAATCAATCGCGCCTTGGCCCTCTTGCGATTTATTTCTTATTTTCAGCCAGTGCGTACATGCTTTCTTAAAAAGAGCTCAATGTTTCATAAACTATTACATTTGTTTTGGTGCGGCGTCTACACTGATATTAAATAAGTCTAATGTCGTCTCACAAAATGTCCGTGACAAAAGGGTAATAATTTTTTTTTTTAAATTCAAAATTTGCAATTCATGAGTTAGGATAATTGTGATGACGAACTCTGACAGTGGCAACACTGCCTTCAGTTACGTCATTTCTGTGAACTGCATTTACAAAGTTATCCAGTAACTATCAAAATGTCAGTTGCTGGAGGACGAAAAAAATTATCAGAAATTAAATTTTTTTTTTGTTCAACAAAATTGTTGATAGTGCCAATCAATTGTACACGACGAAATATATTGAGGGTTAAAATATAATTACGCATTTAAAACTCACCCTGCATAAGTGTTTATATATATTTTCGTTTCACTAAACAAAACATAACCAAAAGTTAAAAGCCAGAAAGGCAAACTGATACAAATTTCATTAAATATTAGCACACAACTTTGGGCATTCAAATTTCAAAGAAAATTGTCTATGGCACTATTGTATTATTATTATAACTATGAGATTTATGTGTCTACCCTATTTGTATATACAAATGATCATTAAAATAAATAGGAAAAAATATAATATTGCCTATAAAGCAGAAATCAAAATTCTCAATTATTTTCACTATAAATCCTCCAAATTTACCTAGATATAATAATTAAGCAAAACTGTGTGCAAAGTTCTATAGCGCAACGTACGTAACAAACCACATAAAAATAAAAACTATCAATTTTAAATTTGCAGAAAATACCCCAAAATTAATTTCCGCTTAACAGTAATCATAACAGAGCTACTTAATAATAAAAATAATTAATATATCAAGAAGTTACCAAAGCTTACTTCTTGCTATTACAATTTTTAATTATTATACATAAAAGGTGAAATAACTAAATAATTAATATATACGAAGTCACTTGACTTTGCACCCAAAATTGTTCCTAGAAAATTGTTAATAATATACAAATACATTAAACAAATTTAAAATTTACCAAATTTATTTCCTACAGGTAAGGCAAGTAAATATTGCACATGTGTGTATGTGCATTATAATATTTAAAAAAATCTAAATAGTACAAAAAAATTTGATTTACATAAAGTAAAATGTTGTAAAATTAATATTTTTGTTATAAAAAAATTTAAGGAGTAATGTCGTCACTGGAATACTTTGTTACACTTGAGATTTGAACTCAAATCGTTTACATGAAATTATTACTTAGTGAATTAAAAATAATGAACCATATTTTAAAAGCAATTTATAGACAAATTAACATTGACAGAATTTGTTCCTGAACGGATCGGATCGTCTAGGATAAGTAAGTTCTCTTGGTATCACATCAACCACATCAAAAAAGAATTCGACAAATTAGTTTCGGAATTATTCGCTAAATATCTTCTACTCACAAATTAATCCAGGGGAGAAACATACTACGCCCTACCTCTACGATAAAAAACCCATGACTATTCTTGTAAGGCAGTACATTCCTCACATATCGATACCACCTCTAAATCTAACAATAAAGAACGTCAGTTATTAAATACGATTTGAACGAAACAATTACTCAGCGGGCAAATACACCGACCTGCATTGGATTATACCTTCAAATGATGATAGATCGGTAGCCAATATCATTTGTCAATTCCTAACCAGACATAGACTGGTTTCGAACTTATTAGTTCTCAGTATGCCATAGGTTATGGAACAGACAAATGATAGTGGCCACCTGCTAGTCATATACTGACTAAGTATGGAGTGTAGAGAAGGAGAAACGTCTCCGTGTTAAAAAATGTGATCGGATTTTCGATGGAAGAATAGGTGGCGCTGATTTAGAGGAGGTATTCTACGTGATTTTGTTTTTACTATTTTTATTATTTTTTTACGCTGTATAATTCTTTTCAACACCTACATAATATTATGTTTTCGTTAGTTTATAGAATCTGAAGCTAGTTTCAGATATATAGTTTCAGATATAGTAAGTGTTTAATTTCAGACTCAATCCCATAATACGATCAGCGCCACATCTCATACCTTACAGAATTCAGACCACATTTTGAACGTACCGTCCATAAGAGACGTTCCTCCTTCTCTACACTCCATATGACTAAGGTAAATTGAGTAGTAGGGTGGGGCGAAAAATTGAAATTAGAAAATTCAAATAGCATTACCTCCCGAAACTTTTCTTTAGGGGTGGGGGTGAACTACAATTTTTTTCAGATTTTTCAAACAATACCTTCTGCCTTCAACTTGACCTTGAATTATACATTCTGTTCAAAAATTCTATATTTTAGCATTGGATTCAAATATCGATTTGTTGCACCATCTAGAGGCTATAACGTGAGGCTGAAACATAAACAATGTCCATAAATTAACGACAGATGGCATAGTAAATACCTGTAGGTTTCTTATTCGTTAACCTCAAAATTTATCTTAAATTCATTCTTTGTTACTCTTGCGTTATGTCAGTCATAGTTCATGTGACTCAGTGATTTTTAAACACTAAGTGAGTTTTTAATATTGAATTTGTGCGTCTTGTTATTAACAGTAACGTGGTTCAGTGATTTTCGACATTAAGTAAGTCTTTATCTTAATATTATAATATGTATTAGTAATCTGAGAATTTAGTTTCGCATATGAAAACGATGTCGGCACATACTATTAGACGTCAAATAATTGATCCAATTATTGGTGTGCCAAAAGACTTTAGTGGTTATGTATTACCGACTCACGAAGATGTTCTTAAGTGTTACTTGTGGTTGAGGCATGAACTCAAACAAGATTCAAAAAAAGAACCGACGGTTTTCGAATTATCAAACGCTTTAATATTAAAATTGGGAAAAATATGACAGAAAGCCTCAATACCAACACTTTCTAACCCTCGCATCAAATCACTAATTGAAAAATATCATAGTAATTATATGCGTTTAATGAAACAACCGAAGGTCAAGTTGAACAGTGACACATACAAGGAAAATTTGAGAAAATTTAGAGAAAATTCAATCAAGTTATTTATTATTGCCGCTTGCAAGTGCGAATTCACTTCTTGCAAGTGTGAGAAAATACGAAAAGTACCTATAACTGAACGCACTTTTCTCACAGATCAGAGAACTCATAGAAATGTTTATTGGGAACGTTGATTCTGGGATGAGCAAGAAATTATCTTTACGAGAACAAAGGAAGCTTAAAGCTAATACTAAGGTTATATTACGTTGTGATGCTGCAGGATCAGAACTGTTTTCAAATAGGAAGGCAAACTCATCGGTTGATTTCAATTTTAATCATGAAACATCCGAAAATGACAATAAATCGGATCAAATCACGGATCAAATAAATGTATCTGAGTCTACACCAAAACGTAAATGAATTGATATTGATGAATCTTTCGATAAGCCTGGAACTTCAACCAAAGAGAGTACTACATCTAAACTACATCAACCTCAAATGAGAATTAAATTACCTACATTGGCCAAAACATGTGACAAATTTGGAGTTTCTAATAGAGCTGCTGCTGCCATTGCCTCTGCTGTTTTACAAGATATTGGTATAATTACCAAAGAAGACACATCAAAAGTAATTGATAAACGTAAAATACAAAGAGAGAGACTAAAAGTACGTGATAAATTAAAAAAAATCAGATGAATCCAGGCTAATTTGTGGTCTATTTTTTGACGGTAGAAAAGATAAGATGCTCAACGTGGAAGTAAATGAAGGCAAGCACCATCGTCGTATTAGAGTAGAAGAACACGTGTCGTTGATAGAAGAACCAGGATCACAATATTTAGGCCATGTTACACCGTCTTAGGTGCTACAGAAAATATAAAGGAGGCAATACTAAACTTTTTCAGAACAAATGATGTCGGCCTTGAGCATCTTATGTGTATTGGTTGTGATGGTACCAATGTAAACACTGGAATCAAAGGAGGTGTTATAAGGCTCTTGGAACTAGAACTGAAACGTCCCCTTCAGTAGCTCATCCGTCAACTGCATGGGAATGAACTTACTTTGCGCCATCTTTTTCAATACCTTGATGGCAGCACGGCTGGACCACTAAAGTTTTCTGGATCCATCGGTAAATCGTTAGAAAATTGTGTGCAGTTGCCTCGCCTCTAGTAGAATTTGAGAGCATTGAGTGTGAATTACCAGCCATTGACAGCACAGATATTAGTACAGATCAGAAGTACCTCTGGGACATATACCATGCTATTTCAAATGGGTATTGTTCTCTCGGTTTTTCTAAAAGAGAACCCGGCAAGTTGTCTCATGCAAGATGGCTAACGACGGCCAATCGCATTCTCAGAGTATACGTTGGAACAGAAGCGCCGTCAAACAACTTGAAAATTTTAGTTATATTTATACTGAAGGTTTACGCACCTCTATGGTTTCAAATAAAAATCCATCCATCCTATAGGGATAGGGATCGTCATTCATGGATGAGCATTAGTTTGACCAGATACTTGAGCAAAGATTTGAAGGAAATAGTAGAGCCCGTAATTCAAAGGAATGCTTATTTTGCTCATCCAGAAAATATATTGTTGAGTATGGTAACTGATGAGAGGCGACACGTACGAGAATTAGGCCTGAGGCGTATCCTTAAATACAGAGCCAAGCCAAGCCAAATTTCGAAGAATACTGCAAGACAATTCAAAATTCTGCTTCTGAATTTTACAGCTACGGACTACATTGACATGATTGACTGGCAAACTACCAAAATAATCGAGCCTCCTATTTTAAGAGACAAATCTGATGAAGTGTTGCAGTTGCTTATTGGGCAAAAGCAAACACCAGTGCTAAATTTCTCAAGATATCGCTGTCACACAATCAGTGGAACGTTGTGTGAAATTGGTAGGATAGCGCTAGCATGTCTGTCGTTGGATCTGACTCAAGAGGTGGCTTCATCCGGGCTAGAATCAAGTCACGACAGGATCTACCAAGTTTTAAAACCAAATCAAACTTTCAAGTAGTTTAGAGGCTAGGAGTTCCGCCAATTCTGGTCAGTTTGAT
>JANEYF010001918.1:0-74351 GCA_029963845.1 Rhamnusium bicolor
GGATCACCTTGTATATTTCAAAAATTTTTAGACTATGTACCTTTTGCGCCCTCTATCACCCGTTTTTGAAATTTTTCGATATCTCTTATAAGAGAGCCAGGACATTTGGCCGACGCGAGGCTGGGACACCAGTATATATATATATATATATATATATATATATATATATATATATATATATATATATATATATATATATATATATATATATATATATATATATATATATATATATATATATATATATATATATATATATATATATATATATATATATATATATATATAACAAATAATAAATAACAAACTTTTTTCATCCAGTAGATCATACAAAAAATGATATAGGATACGTCAATTAAAAACATGAAATATACAAATGAAAAGAAAAGAAAAGAAAAATAAAAAACAATAGTGATTAAAATATAACAGAAGAACCATATTTTTAATCTTAAATTTGTAGATATTCTTGAACAGAATAAACCAACTGTGAAGGACTTCTTTAACAGCGATGATAAACTTTTTTACATTATTTATTGACTTTACTTTAGCATCCAGTTTATTGTATAGTACAGCACCCATGTAGTATGGGTCGGATTTGTACAGTATTGCATCGATGTAAATCGTATTGCAGATCAAGGCCATAACGTGTAGGATACAGATGGTTAGAGTTTTGATATGTAAATTTTGAATTGCGGTTTTTTTTACGAAACATAATAATTCCAAAAATATATAAATACGGCAAAGTTAAAATTCTTTGCTGTATAAAAGTATGTTTATATGATTCCCTATATTTCAAGCCATAAATGAAACGTATTGCCCTTTTCTGCAACACAAAACCACGATTTGCAGCAGATGCACCTAGCCCAGAAAATCACTCCATATCTTAACCGAGACTCAAAATTGGAGAAATAAAATGTTTTTACAACAGTGACACTACAAAATGTTAGATAGCCTATTTATAGCAAAAGAGTTACTGGCACACTTTTTTGCAAAGTGTATCAATATGAGTTTTCCAATCAAGTGATAAATCTATATGAATACCTAAAAGTTTAAACTCTTAAACCTTTTGAATTGATATGTTTTCTAATTTTTATTAAAGGACTATAACTATAATTGGATTTTATCGGTTGAAACTGTAAACAAAAAGTTTTTTTGATTCATGATTAATCTATTTTCATTGAAGAAAGTATAAATGTGTTATGAATTTGAGTTTAAACTTCTAGTGACTTCCTCTACAGTTCTACCCTTGATATAACAGTTATATCATCTGCAAATGCACAGAAAAGTGTGGAGACACGTTTATCATATATCGACAAGATATAACAGCCATAGTAGTGGACCTATGACACTACCCCTGGGGCACTACATCAACGTCCAGTTCACAGGATCTTTCGCAAAAAAATCTACAAATTTGTTTCCTGTTTGTAAAATATAGGATTTTAGAACCTTGTTACATTGACCACGCAGACCATAACATTCACTTTCCTAGTAGAATATCAGGTCTACACAATCAAAAACTTGGAAATGTATAAACAGGGCTATAACTTTGTTTCCTAAATCTAAGTTTTTGTAAACATAATGCAAAAAATCTTGACAGAGCAGTAGTAGTGGAACGATTTTCTCTGAAACCATGTTGGTTATGAGAGAAAATATCATTTTCCCTCAAGAAAATTAATTATTCTACTGGCCAAAGTTTTTTCCAAAAGTTTGGAAAAAACAGAAAGTAGAGATATGGGACGGGTAGTTACAAATTTCTATAGGATCACTTTTTTTAAATAGGCAGATTACTTTGGAAATTTTTAATAAATTTGGGAAGCATCCGGTAGTAAAACAGTAGTTTATAGTGTGACATAATGGTGTTGCAATCAATTGAGCACATTGCTTTACAATTTTAATGGAAAAACTATCATGCCCAGTAGAATTTGAATTTTTTAACTTATTTATAGTATCAATAATTTTCTGAAATTGTTACTGGCTTTAAAAAAATTGAACTAATATGTTTTGTGGCATTGGTATATTCTTCCATTTTCTGTTTTAGTAGAAATCAAAGATTTTGGAAGTGTGACAAAATGAGAATTGAGAGCATTAGCAATACTTTTATTTGTGGTTATTATGTTATTTATTTTTCATTGTAGGGTATTTATTGTAGTTATTATTTTTTCCTGAATTAACAATATCTTCAAACTGTTTTTGACTGATTTTGTGAGTTTATATAATATTATCAAAATATAGTTTCTTGGCATTTCTAATAACACGCCGATATATTGTATTATACTTCTTGTAATCATTAATATTTATAAGTATTCTACTTTCAAAACATAATATATATGGATATATATACATATGTATATATATACATATATATATATATATATACATATGTATGTATATATATATATATATATATATATATATATATATATATATATATATATATATATATATATATATATATATAATATATATATATATATATATATATATATATATATATATATATATATATATATATATATATATATATATATATATAATATATATATATATATATATATATATATATATATATATATATATATATATATATATATATATATATATATATATATATATATATATATATATATATATATATATATATATATATATATATATATATATATATATATATATATATATATATATATATCTATATATATATATATATATATATATATATATATATATATATATATATATATATATATATATATATATATATATATATATCTATATATATATATATATATATATATATATATATATATATATATATATATATATATATATATATATATATATATATATATATAAAATTAATTATCGGGTAACGCCCATAAAAAAGAAAAATTGCACGGTGGAAAATGCAAAAATTGCAATGGCAGAAAGGCAAACCGTGGACACGTATTTCTGACTAATTGGTCTTCATCAGCACGGTGTAGCTGAGTTAAAATGATGGACAAAAACTCAAAAAAATACACTAAAGGAAAATCACTGACAGGGAGCTAGTATATATATATATATATATATATATATATATATATATATATATATATATATATATACATATATATATATATATATATATATATATATATATATATATATATATATATATATATATATATATATATATATATATATATATATATATATATATATATATATATATATATATATATATATATATATATATATATATATATATATATATATATATATATATATATATATATATATATATATATATATATATATATATATATATATCGTATGAGTTATTGCACTCAGCTGTCATCTCTCTATCTTAGTCATAGTATTACATCAGAATTTTTTATAACTGTCTAGTAGCTAGAAAAAATAAATATAAAAATAATTTATTTTTCTTTTTACAAAAAAGTAGCGGAAGTTGAAAACTTAATGCTGTAATTTAACTTGCAAATTTACAGAAAGAGAGGAAAAACAATTAAAAACTGGTTGTTTGTCGTGGGGTTGCAGTACTTTTAAATGCTTAACGAATTCATACAGGAGAATCTACTCGAGAATCTATCTCTGAAAACATTTCATCTTACACGAGGTTCCACCTTTGATCTGCTCCCAACCAAATGAACGGTATACTCCTACAAAGATGAAAAGCAGATCAATTTTTGTATGGGTACTGGGCAGACCCTCTCATTATGCGCAATATATATCAGATGTATCACACAGTCTTATAAATTTTACGACACCTAGTCGCTGAACTAATCTTTGAGATGACGTTTACTCCCGTGTCAGTAAATTCCAATCTAATCAAAACTCTTCCTGCTGTCTTATGACGGGCAGTAAATTGAACGGAGCAGAGTTTTATGGAAATATATTATTGTTCTTTCCTGGTTGAGGTTTCCTCCACTGGGATGGATATGTCTTACTCAAGACTACTTTTGATGATATTCCGCAATATTCGATGATAAAAAATTTGAGCGCCTTATAGATATGCTTTTGTATGAAGTCTACTTGTATTCGATACGCCTGATTTCCACGGGAAAGATCCAGATGATCAGATGTTTCGAAAAAATGTGGAAATCGCTTTGGGTAGAAGTAAACGTCACTGTCCTTCACATCACCGAACCTATTCCGACAATCTCGTTTCTGAAATATACAGTATTATTTATTTATGCAAATCTGCAACTTTTACAACTTTCATGATATGGAAAAAACGTCTGATGAGAGTCATTTATCTTCTAATTAGCACAAAAACTGGTCCTAAGTTATTCAAGTATTTAGATACTATCAGACCTAATTTAGCTATTGAAATCCTATAAAGAAATAAGCTTTTGATAAAATGTGAGCATTTATTTGAATTTATTTATATCATGAGTAGTCACCAGATAGGGTAATGTAAATGAATCCGTATAATTAATTAGTGAATTTAATTTAAAATAGTGCTTTTAAAAAATAAGTTTATTTTCTCTCATTTCGTGTTGTTAATGCGTTTGAGACACTAATGTTAATTTTATGCTACATTTGAGTAAAGGCAACTATTGACTAAGTTGCAGACGATGTAAGATCGTATCTGTAGGCACTAATTGTTAGTTAATCACCAGATATTATTGGTAATAAATAATATTTCAAACTCAAACATGTTTGAAATAATGTATACATTGTTACTGTGAAGTAAAAAGTACTTTAAAATCGTTATATTAAATACAACCGCGCACACAAAAAAAAAGTTGTTTGTACATTTGACGCCACCTACCTCCGAGCATGTATTACGGACCCGCTGAATCCGAATTTGAAGTCAGTTTGGACCGTACACCCTCAAATATCGAGTAAATTGAAGAACCGTAAAAAATACGAAAATTGGATGTTTCGGTAATAAAAAAAATTTTGTGGATCTAAACCAAGCCTAATTTTTATGTATTTCGATCCGCTGAATACGAATCTAAAGTATATTTAGGACCATAAGCCGTTTTAAATCTAAGTAAATTGTAAAAAACCCTCGAAAATTGCTAATATATATATACTGAAGTTATTTTGCGATATATGTAGGTGTGACAGTTACTAACCCTAGAGCGAGCTTTTGAATGGTAATTGATTTAAGAACTTTTACATTTATTGCTTATCAGAATTTGCTGATTATCCAATTTTTTTCACGATTTGTCTGCTATTTGTTTTTAGATCTTCTTAGTTGCTGGATATATGATTAAAAAAATACTTTGCATAACCAGTCAATTATTGTTTTAGGAAATTGTCCAAACAATATTCCGATTAATTATATTAGTATCTGCTTTTATACAGGACAGATAATATCTAAGACTCGTGGCCCACAGAGTACAATAATATGCAAGATTTTTGCCACATGTTTTAAGTCTTTTGATTGATATTTTTTTTATGGCATTGGACATGTATAGTTGATTTCAATAAAAACTGGTACACTTTCTTTTAGCTATGTAAATCATTCGTTCTTTGATTGATATTAATAATCTTACAAATGTCACTTTGACGTTAATCAGTGGCGTCATTATTAAAAATGGTTCGACATCTAACAGATATTCAAAAATTTCGAATTGTTTCTAAAATTGAAGATGGTTGGTCCATAAGAAGACTTGCTGATGAATACAATGTGAGTAAAACCACGATAATGAGTGTTAAAAAACAATGGGAAACCAACCAAACGGTATCCCGTAAAGTTGGTTCCGGTAGGCCCAGAAAGAGCAATAATCAAGAAGATGAAAATCTTATAAATTACCTAATAGAAAACCCTTTTCAGACTGCAGTAAATGCAATTTCAGAGACAAATTTCCCTGCTTCGGTATCTACTGCTTGCAGAAGAATAAAACTACAAAGCGACTTGAAGAGTTGTTCAGCGGCTAAAAAATATAAACTTTCAGAAGAAAAGAAGCAGGGTAGGATTACTTTTGCACTCAACTATATAATCAATGATGAAAAATTCTGGGGACAAGTTGTCTTTTCTGACGAAAAGGTTTTTAAATCCTGTAACGATGGACATGTTCGCGTATATAGGTCTCCTTCCACTAGATACGACGAAAAATATACTTTCCGTCCACAAATATCAGGAAGGTTTTCAGTCAATGTCTGGGCTTGGATGAGCCTAAATGGGTTAGGTGTGTGTTGGAACAGTGGTGGTCATCTCAATTCCATTAAATATATTGAAATATTAGACAATATTATGTTGCCGTCAGTAATAGAGGTGTTTCCGGAAAATAATTTTATTTTCCAACAAGACAACTGCTCCATACATACGGCCCATCGTGTCAGGCAATGATTTCTTAATAAAAACTTAGAGTTGTTACCGTGGCCATCTAAAAGTCCGGATTTAAATCCAATTGAAAATGTATGAGGACTAATGGTGAAACATATAAGAAAATTAAATAACCATCCAAATAATGCCCAAGAATTGGAAGGGATAATTGAAGACGCTTGGGAGAACTTGTCGCAAGAAGTTGACCTTGCAAGAAATCTGATTTTGTCCATGCCTGCAAGACTTCAGGCAGTTTTAGACGCTAATGGAGCAATGACAAAATATTAGTTAATTCTGTATTACGTAATTGAAATTCATTTATTTTATTTTTTTTATTGTATTTTTATGTTCAGTTTGCATTGTTTACATTTTTTTTTAATCTCAAGTGGTATTTTTTGTGTTCTTATTTTAAAAAATAGAATTACCATTTTTCAGTTAGTATTTTAATTACAACCATTAGTAGAATTATCCGTAACAAATATTATTTTTTAAACAATAATATGGCAGGCTTGAAAATGTTTTGAAAAAAGTTATTTTCTAATTATTTTTTAAAATTCCATTTGAATAAAATAAAAGAGAAAGGTTTAATAAGTTTAAAAAACACAAAGAAAACCGATCTCCTCCAAAAAAACCCAGGTCCGGGGTAAATCACCTCTTCTCCACCCCCCTCTCGACATGCCTGGTCAGCCCTATATACAATCATATGCACACAACTAAACTATTAAGATTTTCGATTACAAGAGTTGAACCAGTTTTTTTTAAATCAAGTGTACTCCATTAGCCAGTCGCGTTATGTAGATACATATATATACACACACACGCACGCACTCACGCACGCACGCACGCACGCACGCACGCACGCACCCACGCAACTCAACTAGTCTTTTTTAAATCATCAGTAGTACTAGAATGCTTTGTACATCCAAATAAAAAGTGATTAAGGTCGTATGTGGGTCATTGAGAAATATCATGATAAATATTTGTGTAGGATTTAGAGAAAACAAAATACAGAAGTCTTTAATAATATTAATAGAATAAAAAAGCCTTTAATAACGATAATAAAAAAACGTATCATTTCAAATTAGCAGCATTCCCGAAAAGAAATTAAATTTTATACGAATTATAGGAACATCATATAAACTGCACAAAATTTATTTATCCAGAAAATAAATAAAGAGTGAAAATTGGTGAAGTAGAACGATGACTAATAATATAATTTGGAGTGTACCAAGGTATAGTTTTTGGTCCAATCTTATTTATAGTGTAATTAAATTATATTTATAGTATCTAGCGGAGTTGCTAGTTATATACTCAAATGATACTCCTGGAGTGAGTTGGAACCTTTGTGAAGATAACACTAACGTAGTTTTCCACAAAATACCAAAACACTATATACTGCACTCGACGTGCGTTTCGCCAACCAAGTTGGCATCATCTGGAGATGATTAAAACTGTGTGTTTAATCTATCTGGGAAATCATATTTAAAGTAAAAAATGGAAAATGTTTCAAAGAAAAAAATTATGGACATTTTAATTAGGAGCCCCCCTATTTCGTAACCCCTGGTCGTTGCCCCGTGTCTATTTTTGCACCAAATGATTTTTTATGATAAAATTACCACATGTACGAAATTTCATCGCTCTAGTAGCAGTGGTTTTTAAAAAAAATAAGGAAAAACAATTTTTTTATACCATCTTTTTATGGGCGTAGCTCCGTTAGTAAGCATTTCCGGATCCCCGTTCATATGAACTTTTCTTCATATTTTTGGGTGTAGAACCACCCACCGAAATATTCGAACGTTATTTCCGGACACCCTGTATAATTCAATCGTCCCATGTTTATAAATTTAAACATTGTGCATTAAATGAACCATTTCAAAAGGTTAATTAAAATGATATCGATTTTCACCCTCGACACCCTGTGGAGGTGTCATAAAAGACTGCTGTCATGCCATTAATACATAACAGGGCGTTATTATAAACCAGTAAGCAGTAATTAATGTGTATGGAATTAAAATTTATACAGTGTTGTTTATTTTTGTGGCCGGGTGAAATAAATGAAGATGAGTTATTTTAAAATTAAAAACAGGTTTTAAATATGATGCGATTTTCTTGAAAACCACGTTATAAATCAGCATTAAGTTGACTACACCATGTTTGTGGTTATATATAAACTGACACGGCGAATGTCTTCAATGAAAATTTATATGAAATATGCGCTTGTTGCCTCGTATGGTAATATCAAGCCAGCGTTTGAACTTCTATTAAGAACATATATAAATATTACATTTATTGAAAGTCGTACGATACAAAATTGAAGCTATTCATTTTCTAGAGTGAAAACCAAAATTTACAAGGCTAAACAATCTATTTGCTAACTATTATTTTCTTACTTTATATACTTTATGTACTATATACTTTATATAATAGTTAGCAAAAAGATTGTTTAGCCTTGTTAATTTTCATTTTTACTCTACAGGGTGTCTCACCAGGAACTGCATTGATCGATATAGGGAAAAGTATGCACCAGAAAATTTTGAAAATTTACGGAATTACTAATGGCACTGTGGTCAATCCAACTAAAATAATTACAAGCATCTGGCACTTCCGGTTATACCGGAAGTCGATACCAACTTGCTTATTTTAAATAGAATACCCAATATATTTTAGGGCTTTCGAGAAGAGCATACAATTCTGAGTCGAAAATATGTAAGATTCTCTATGCCTTAACACAGTCGCTTCAGAGATATTTGACATTTAAAAAACATTTTTGACAGCTGTAATGGTTTACAATAACCTTTATACCTTTCTTCATGTAAAAGTTACTAATTTGCTTTTTGGAATGCAGAAAGACCATAAGGTGTGCTACGCTCTACAGTTTAAAGAAATTCAATAATGGTATACCAAGTGTTCCATATTGGACGTTACATTTTGTGAACTTCAAACCGCGAAAACTTGCTTAAGTCAAATAGAAGACCGTGTATTTTTTTACATCAGTTTCTGCATAATTAAATTCCTTTTTTTCTGATATAAGCATTGTGGGGGTTTAAGTTACAACTTTTTGAAATATTTGCGATTTTCTTAGAAATTCAAGAATTTTTAGTAAAAATTTTATCAAATTAGCCATGATTAGAAACAATTAGTAATGTCGGTCATTCTCTTATGTCAAAAAATGACACCGTGTTTAAATTACACCCACGAAGACTTTTTGAATTGATAAAGTAATATCAAGAACTTGTTCATTTGCTACTTGATATCCACAAAAACTAAAACCGTCACCAAACACTGTAAAACGTATACTGGATAATTTTAAAAACTATGGCTTTGTTAAGGCAAAATTCAAAAACGGAAACCTATTGTTGATGACGAAAACATAGAAATAGCAATTCTGGAATATTTTCATGCATTTCCAATGATGTCATTAAGATAAGCTGCTCTGAAATTGGGACTATGCAAGGATTCAGTTCACAGAATCTTAACTCTTATTTCGGAAATATTATATGGTCAGATGAAGCTAAATTTACCAAAAATGAACTCTTTAATCGACACAATTCGCATTATTGGAGTGACTTGAATCCTCATGTGTTTAGGAAGCGAAATTTTCAAAATAGTTGGCAGTTTAATGTTTACTGTGCCATAAGGAACGATGGAATGGTGGTATTAGAATTTAATCAGAAAAATTTACACAGTAACTTATAAAGATTTCTTCTTCTGCTAATATGTATAGTTAATTTTTTTAGGTGAAAGATATCTAAATATTTTACAAAATTTGAATAATAGCTATTTAGAAAATTTACCTCTCGCTGAACATAAAAACATTTTTTATCAGCACAACTGCTCCGCCCACATAACGCGTATTTGATAAATAATTTTTTTATAAGAAACTTTTTTACGATGCCAATAATGGACCTTTCCTATAGCCTCTTCGCTCGCGCGATTTATCAATTTTGGATTATTTTATTTGGGAAACTATTAAAAATAAAGTTTATGAGAGTCGCCCATTAACAACTATTGAAGATTGTAGGTAGAGAGTAAGAAATGCATTTCAAAACTTATCACAGGATTCAATTAGAAGAGCTACCCATGAAGAAGTAATCCGAAGGTGCGAAAAATGTGTGGAGGTTCGATGGCGGAATTTTGAACAATTATTAAATTAAAATGGAATCCTGTTTTTGATTGATTTTATCTTAGCTATTTTAGTTTATGCAAAGTATCTTCAATCCAATTAATAGGCATGTTACAGTGTTTGGTGTTATTTTCCGTTTTTGTGAATATCTAGTAACAAATGTTCTACAAGTTCTTGATATTACTTTATCACATTTTCCATAAATAATAAACAAATTCAAAAAGTCTTCGTGGATGTAATTTAAGCGCGGTGGCATTTTTGACATAATGACAATGCTTAATCAGAAAAAAATGAATTTAATTATATATAACTTGATGTAAAAAAATACAGCTTGTTCCATTTGACTTAAGCAAGTTTTCGCGGTTTGAAGTTTACAAAATGTAACGTCAAAAATGGATCACTTGGTATACTATTATTGAATATCTTTAAACTGTAGAGCGTAGCTCACCTTATGGTCTTTCTGCATGCCAAAAAGCAAATGAGTATCTTTTACACGAAGAAAGCTATAAAGGTTATTGTAAACTATTACACCCGTCAAAATTTCTTTAAAATGTCAAATATCTCTGAAACGGCTGGATTTAGGCATAGGGTATCATAGGATACCCTATGTTTTTTACTCAGAATTTTATGCTCTTTTCGAAAACCCTAAAATATATAGGGTATTTCATTTAAAATAAGCAAGTTGGTATCAACTTCCGGTATAACCAGAAGTGCCAGATGCTTATAATTACTTTAGTTGGATTGGCTACACTGCTGTTAGTAGCTCCCTAAATGTTCAAAATTTTCTGGTGCGTACTCTTCCCCTATATCGATCGATGCAGTTCCTGGTGAGACACCCTGTATATCTTGAACTTTTACCAAGAAAAAGATACCTAGTTTGTTTTAAATTATTCTAACCTTACTGGGAATTTCCAATATATAATTTCAATTATTCTGTTCTCTGAAGCCTTTAATATTTATTACATTAGGATTTATTAAGATTCACAGTTACTTTCGAGGCTTTTCAAGGGCCACACTGATGACACAAAAATGTAGAAACACGTGTCTGTGGATGTTTTAAGGTTTTGAAATGATTGTTCAACCGGTGAGTACTTTTGTTTTATTTATTTTTGGTTTTACCGAACAGAGCAGTTAAAATTAAAATTAACATTATTGTGTCAGTCGTACTGAACATAATGTGCATATTATCTTTTTTTATAATCCAAGTTTCGGCGTTTTGGCAAATAGCTGGGAAAACAATTGTTTAAAAAGATATATGTTATACTTATCTATGATAAGTTTTTATAAAAGAAAATAATAGTTAGCAAAAAAATTGTTTAGCCTTATTAATTTTTGTTTTCATTCTATATCTTGAACTTTGACCAAGAAACGGATACCTAATTTGTTTTAAACTATTCATTTTCAATATACCGTTGAGTTATTTTCAAAAAATCTTTGCCAGGTAAATTTATTCTTTAAAAATATGCTCAATCTTAATTTTTTTTAAATATTGGTTTTGTTGAATAATGACCAGGGAGAGGACTGGGAGAGGACCGATAGCTACTACTATCTCATATGGTTGATAGAAGGACATACGTATACAAATAAAAGCAAAAGTATTAAATGAATAATGAAATACATATCGCCTGATACAATGTTTTATTCAGAATTACTGAAGTCCGCCATCGCATTATCACACATGGTCACAACTAATATTCATTCAGCATTCGTGTCTGTTAAATTTAAGTGATTTGGTCTGTACATACATATGTTTACCCTAGATGCAAAATGCGGTGTTTGCAAAAATTTCAAAAAACTCGGGTTTTATGCTTTTCAAACATAAGAATGCATTGGTCACAAGACTATTTGGCCAATAAGGTGCATATGTTAATATTTTGCATGGTAGTCGAGTGGGTAAAGTACTTATAGCTATTTACTCGGTACCGAATATCAATGTTTCGCCTCCATCCCGGAGCAAGTTAGGAATTTTATTTGTAATTTGTTTCCGGATTAAGATGGGAGAGAACTGTCGATGCCTTAGATGTAGTTCGGACTCCACAATAAACTGTAGGGCCTCGTCTCTCTTTACTCAACACAAAATCCTAGGATTTTCTGGGCGATACTTCGATGACTTGAGAGGCTGTTAAGAAAACATTTTAAGAAAATAAAATTAGGTGTTAAAATCTAACTCAGATGCAAAACTCGGTATTTGTTTGCTTCGGTCAGATGCATTTGCTATTAACCAATCATGGTGCAGTTTTATATATCACGTGAGCCAGCACCTGTTTGCTGCCAGAACTGCTGCCAGTGTTTCCTGAATTTAGAATCAACAAGGTCTTAATAAATTTGATTTAAATGAATCTGAATCTGTTTTTAATAAATAAAATGTTTTTAAACAAACAGTAAATCATCTATTCTATGACAGCTCTTCGAATTTTACAATGTCCTAGATTACGTGGTTTTTAATATTAATTGTAGCTATTTTCCAATAAGTATGTTACAAAGAATCAAAGTGCGTCGCAACATATTCCAACACACTTTTCGGCAGATTGTTGCATCTTTTTTTTAACAATAAATGGCTAATTAAAGTTGTTTTACTGTTTTGCTGGTATATGTTAATTTTATTTGCAAACTTGGTCTTACGTAGGGTAGATATAAAACTAGATTTTTAATCCTTTAACTGTAATTATTTCTTAATATTATGTGATTCTTAGCAAAAAATCAATGGTATGTGTCTACAGAGTTATTTTTAACACAGTATAAATGGTATGTTAACTAAATTATTTGAAAAATATTATACGCGTAATGTAAGTATCAATTTGCAAACTGTGGTGTTAAAAATGTACACTAATATAAGTGAAAAAAAAGGGTCTCTAAATCAACATTAATTTATAATTTTTTTTCTACATTGTATCATAAATTTCTTATAATTACATAAATTCAATTACTTGTTAATATGTAATATTTATCCTCACCTCTCCTATTACAGTAATATTACAAAAACAAACATGACACTGAGCACTGTGGACTATATTATACACACTGGCGAGTATTAAAATGATTTAATATTTTTTACTGTGTAGCGAATCATATGCAAAACACCGTTCCGCGAAATTAAGTAACTCTACGTTGTCGTATAAGGCAAAGCCAAATGCGGAACAGGGGAACACGTGCTTAGTTCCTAATAAATTATATGCGATAAATCCTGACTTCCCGCAGAGATCCTGGTTGCACGACTGGTTGCATATATTGGAGGTATATAAATAAACGCATACATAAACTAATTTAATTATGTAAAAGCTCTTTATGATTTTTTATGTAACGGTCGGCTCTGGAAAATGGTAACTAGTTCCGCTGCCTGGTAACGACATCGACATTTCTTTTAAATAACAACCCCTAATCTTTGAGTAAAATGGTTTTCATGAATCGAAGCATTTTGTTTTTACAAATGAAATACTGCTGAATGAACCTCATTTCAAAAACTGTACCATGCAAAAAAATTAAATTATTATTATTTTTTTAAATTACGGAAGTTCCTCATAAAATCAGCAAATTATAGCTTTAAATGGAATCGAGTTTTTTTATTCACATTTGTATCTACAACTTAACGACTGTAATAGAACTTGTAACAAAATAGAAACTGGACATATAACAACACTAATGTTTGTTAGATATTAAAAATTACATTATGTGTAAAGTAACTCCATTCGAACCTTGTAAATGCTTCCGGTTTAACCGGATTAATTACAGTGCACTGTTAATATCATGTCGTTTATAATGCTTCACGATGAAGTTATGATTATTTAACAGGTATAACATATGTTTAATGGTTTATTTTAGTAATATTAATACTTAAATCAAACGACAGGTGCTTTTTAAATATGTATTCTGCTGCAAAATGATCAACATAATATCTCTTGTGCTAAATGTTATATTACTTTTTTTTTTATTATGTCTGATAGAACTACTAAATTATTTTCTTATGAATAGATAAATCTTACTTTACCTACTTTCTTATTATAGTTAAAATTAAAAACTAAATTTACTTGACTTCGATCCGACCGATCCTCCTCTATCCATCTACTTCCAGGGAAGCCTGTTATTTACCCACTGGTAACACATAATCCAACACAAATTTTAATGTTGTCGTATTTTTTACCACACTACATGAGGTTCAACACTTTTGACAACTACACCAAGAGACCTACTTAGCTTCATTCATGCCAATCGAGTAGTTAGTACTTACATAAGTAATAATAATAATAAAAATCAGCTGAGTGGCCAAATGCAGAAGGCGATCATTCTGGGTTCTTTCCGTCGTCGGCTCAGGGCACACGATTCTGGTATCTACAGTCACTAACCCTGCGGGATGTGGGGAGTGGCTGTAGTTAATGCGCCAGCGCGACTCCCGTGGGGCCTCGGAGGCCACGGGAGGACTGTCCGGCATCGGATATTCCGAAAAAAAATATTAACGTTTATTTACGATATAAGCTTTAACAATAGAAATAGAGCTTTCTTAAAACAATTACAATATGTAAATAAACAGAGTATCTTACGAAGGCAAAACCTTATTGAATAAGTAGTACTGACCACCAGGGGGATACACTTATCACTCACCATGTCTGTCTTGCTTCGTCTGATTTAGGTTTGCTTTTATTATTTGTCTTTTCCATTACTTATGGCATACTGACGAGAACATAACAAGTTCGAAATCTAGTGAGGAATTGATAAATGATCTTAGCTACCAAACAAGACTTAATATATTTAAAAAACTTAACCTGCAGAATCCTAACTAAATTCCTAACTTAAGATATACTACATTTAAAATAACAAAGAGAAAAAGAGAGCATCAAACAACCTACTAGATACCAACTAAATTCCTAACTGAAGATTTACTATATTTAAAAAAAGCAATGAGAAAAAGAGAGCACTGAGAACAAATAGATGCAGGTGGCGTATGAAACGTTAAGATGTGTACAGGGTGTCTCACCAGGAACTGCATCGATCGATATAGGGAAAAGTACGCACCAGAAAATTTTGAGAGCAGTGTGGCCAATCCAACTAAAATAATTACAAGCATCTGGCTTTTCCGGTTATATTGGAAGTTGATACCAACTTGCTTATTATAAATGGAACACCCCATATATTTTAGGGTTTTCGAAAAGAGCATAAAATTCTGAGTCAAAAGCATGTCTAAACCCAGCCGTTTCAGAGATATTTGACATTTTAAAAAATTTTGACAGGTGTGCTGGTTTACAATAACCTTTATAACTTTCTTCGTGTAAAAGATACTCATTTACTTTTTGGCGTACAGAAAGACCATAAGGTGAGCTACGCTCTACAGTTTAAAGAAATTCAATAATAGTATACCAAGTGTTCCATTTTTGACGTTACATTTTGTAAACTTCAAACCGTGAATACTTGCTTAAGTCAAATGGAACACCCTGTATTTTTTACATCAAGTTATGTATAATTATATTCCTTTTTTTCTAATATAAGCATTGTGGGGGTGTAAGATACAACTATTTGAAATATTTGCGATTTTCTTAGAAATTCAAGAATTTTTAGTAAACATTTTATCAAATTAGCCATGATTAGAAACAATCAGTAATGCCAGTCATTCTCTTATGTCAAAAAATGCCACCGCATTTAAATTACACCCACGAAGACTTTTTGAATTTGTTTATTATTTATGGAAAATGTGATAAAGTAATATCAAGAACTTGTAGTACATTTGTTACTAGATATCCACAAAAACGGAAACCGTCACCAAACACTGTAAAACGCATACTGGATAATTTTAAAAACTATGGCTCTGTCAAGGCAAGAATTCAAAAAATGGGAAGCCTATTGTTGATGACGAAAACGTAGAAATAGCAATTTGGCCTGCCAGCCACTCGGTTGATATTTGGCAGGCCGGTATGGTCTCCAGTTCCGAGAGCAGCGTAGACTTTATCCTCTCCGAGTACACCGATTATTAGAACGACCATTTTGACCGAGTAGTCTGGGTACAGCACTTGGAGCTCGTACCGGGGATCGCGATATTTGGTCCGTTTCTCCTTCTCCTTCAAGGTGATGTTTTTCTCCGTAGGTGCGGAGAACTCGATGACATACATCACCTTGAGTTGATGGTCGAGGAGGACTATGTCAGGCTTGTTGGCTTGGATTAGCCTAACAGTCGGGAATGAGTAGTTCCAGTATATCTGGCATTTCTCGTTCTCCACAACGGACCCCTTTTTCCCCGGGGGGGGGATTATTTTTTTAAAAATATATTTTTTCAAAAAAAAAAAAACGTCATTTTGTCACTTAACTAACTTTGTTGAAACACATCATTGTTAAATGTTATTAACAAAAGAACGACGATAAGAATTGCCATTTCTTCAACTTGGAAATATTATAGACTTGGGAATATTTCTACTGTTTGAGATTCCTACCACAAAAACCAACGTATAAAGAGAATTTATAATTTCAAGTGGTTCTCGTGAAAATATAGAAAGTATTCCTCTCGTCGCCCATCACCAATTAAAAATACAAGACATTTTCTTGGCCATCGAAGCGGATGGTGTACAAAACAATCTGTGGATATAAATAGTTTTGGAGCCGTACCCAAATAAATTGCTGAATTTTTTAAATCTTTAGTGCCGTACGTTGCTGCTAGCTGATGCAAGAACAGACATAATCTCTCTCAAAAGCCAGGGTGGATGAAAATCATCTATTGTCACAGAGAATATATATTGAGAACTTTGTAGAAAATAAACTTCTAGTGGCTTCAAGAATAATGGGTCATAAAAAGTGGTTAATATAATAGCTCTGCTTTCTCAAAGGAATCTTCCGAAGTTGTATTCACCAATTGTAAACAATTTACTGTTAATATTTATAATAAATAAAGCTTTTTTGTCACTGTGACAAAATCGTTTGAAATAGGTACATATTATATTTTCTCCGATTTTCTACAGTATTGTATTTTTTTGTATCAAATTCTTGTCTGCAATAAAATCAGTTATTGTTATTATTATTATTATTATTATCATTATTATTAAAAATTTCACAAGCAGAATTACTCTTCTTTTCTCTTTATTGCTACCTATTACAATTAATCTCAAAGCTAACATTATATATCTGCCATAATCCAATTCGAAATTACTAATCAATATTCAACTACACGAGTATATTATTACAAATAAAGAAACAAATAGATCATATTTTATTCATTACCCTGTAGCGCATTAAGTTATTCGGAATTTTTATAGATACAAACACGCATGGGGTTATCGCTTACATCTCACGAGAAAAAACATGAACCAGGTGTTCGGAACTACAAGTCACCTCATAAAAAAATCAAAGTGAAGAAATAAGACAATGTCAGAACGGTAATTTGAAGAAATAAAATAGTTACACTCTTATAGCTATTTTACCTATTATTATGATGACATATAACGTTTCACTAATCATTTAATAATTAAAGTTTATAAAGGTCAAACGTTTTAAGACCATCATTATTTTACCAGAAACATAATCTTAGACAATGGATTGAAGAACAATTAATATATCTACAGTTATTTTTGCTTTTTTCAACTAAAGACAGCTTTATTTCCTGAAACGGTGTAATTTCAAATATATTTATATAATTATTCTTAAAATGGGTTGAAAGTTGAAGCCTTTGTTGTGATGATACTAGCATTGAAACAGTTTTCATAAACACCGAAGCACTGTGTAATATATTACAAGCGCGTGTCGCCAATTAAGTTGGTATCATTTGGAGGTAATTAAAACTGAGTTTTAATCATCTCAAAACCAATGAAAAACTAAATAATGTTCGCATAATTACCTGCCCCTTCACTGATATTGATACACTTGTGCAAACCATGGTTTTATAAGCTATTTCGTGTGGCGCCATCGTGTTTAGGTAAGGACACTTGCCTGTCAGTCCGGAGTCTCGGGTTCGAAACCCAATCGAGGAACTAGGATTTTCTCCAAAGCAGAAATTAATCCAATTGTACTCGGACAAATATTGAGTGTCCGTTCTCTAAATATGTAGCCCACTTCAGTACAAAGTACTTCGACGTACCTTTAAGGATGCAGGGAGTTGTATTACTTGTGGTGTCAATTTAGAAATAATTTAAACAGTATTGCAAATGAAACTTATCTGCAACGGTCAGCAAAGTGACAATTTTCCTGCTTCAAAAACGTCAAGAAGTGTCACTTTATTTGCCTTGTCAGGTAACGAATTTCCCTGCCTAGTCAGGAAAATTCTTTCCTAGATTATTTCTTGTTGTTAAGAATAAAATTTTATTTTAGAAATGCAAGTAATTCATTAAATTCTTTACTACGTAATTTCTTGCAAACTATTAGTCCAAATTTAAAAAGTAAAATGCCTTTGTAAAGAGAACTGAACGAGCTTTAAAACGATGTGCTACTTGACCCCTTACCATTTAAAATCTTAAGGGTGCATTCCACCACCGCTTAAGGGTTGAAGTTCGCGATCGAAAATACCCACTGAGTGTGTCCCTCTTGGAAATAAAATCGACGGATCCAAGCGTGTTCGGAAAAATGGGTTTAAATGCAAAAAGACAACGACTGTTTCGTATTCGGTGACCCACTTTGTATATTGTGTGTATATATGTGTTTATGTTTATATTTATATGCGCATTGTGTAGGAACTTACTGTATAATGTTTTTGTATTTCTAAATTACTACAATTTAAATTTCTTTTGACTTACGACCTACTAATATTCATGAAATAAAAAAATATATATATCAGAATTAAAAATAAAAAGTCTGCTTAAAAGCAGAGACCCTAAGAGATATAACCAATGAAATAGCAGCACTATGAACATATGTAATTAATCAAATAATTAAGTAAGGTAAATGTCCTGCCTACAAGACGTCGACAGTAACTCCAGTTTTTAAAAATGGAGTATTCAACGAAATTATGCACTATAGTCAAAATTTGACTTATTACTAACTTTACGAAAATCCTGGAGAAAATCATTAAAGTACAATTATTGAATTATTTATCAAAGTATAATCTCATTTCCCCAATGCAATATGGTTTTCAGTCTGGTAAATCGACTCAAGACACTATAGAAAAATTAACGACTAATATTTACACTGCTCTGGATGAGAGCGTTCCATGTATGTGTGTGTTCGTGGATTTAGCAAAAGCCTGCGACATCTCGTCAATTGCTTGAGAGGCTAGAGGATATTGGAATTAGAGGAACATCACTGAACTTGTATAAAATCTATTTAACTGGCCACCAACAAAGTGTAAAAATAAATAATGTTCCTAGTAATTTTAAATCTGTTGATTATGGTGTTCCTCGAGGTGCCATATTAGGTCCCGTTTTATTCACGTTATACGTTAATGCTTGTTCGCGGAGATATAATTAGCTATGCTGTCGACATTGTCATTTTTTACAGAGAGGAAACTTGGAAAAAACTAAAACAAAAAGCAGAAAAACATTTAGACAATATTAAAGATTGGTTTGACTTTAAATTCCTCTCCTTCAACTGAAAAAGACATTTTTATATACCATTCATAAGCAATAAGTCATCTGCGCCATCATTTAATCTTATCACTATTCACAATGAAGGCAAAGAATACAGTATTTAGGCTATAGATAAAATAAAATATTTAGGTGTAGTTATAGACAAACCTTTACGTTGGGACGCTCAAATTAAGTACGTTTTGGTAAAACTCAAATTTGTGCTGTATAAATTCAAATTTCTCAGAAATATGTTATATGACACTGATGACAGGGAATTGAGAATTATATACTATTCCTTAGTTCAAAGTCGTCTATAATTATTTTATTAATGAAATAGTAGATTACATTCATTAGGAGCGAAGTTTGTAGTCCAATGACTACAACTCTACCTTTTAGAATTTTGCAATATGTTATGTATTTAATTCTTAAATTTCTTATAATTAACATAAACACGTGTATATACATATATACATACACATACGTATGTATATGCATATGCATACACATATACGATACATACATACATACACATTGTAGGAAAAAGATCGTATAAATATTGCTGTAGCGTGGTTTGGCATTGTAAGAATTTGGCAATGCCTAATGTCACGATTGTGAATTTCATCCCTAGACAACAACTTTTTTCGTAAATATCTAGGCGTAGATGTTAATAGTAAATGATGTACAAAGGTAAGTAAGAGATATTTATAATTGTTATCCATTTAGCCGAACATTTTCTGTGATGTTATTTGCTTCATTAAAAAGATTGTATTATCTGTTTCCTTTAAGAATTTTTCAATTTCTAATTTGTCAGAACTTCGTATTTCTTCGATTACTGCCATACGATTTTCTTTAACGAAGTGTCAACGAATGTCGATGTTTTTCGTCACTGATAATGTTGGTCTTAATATTGATAAAATGCTTCATAACGTTAATACATTTTGTTTTCTTTTCGCAGCTATTTTTACTCTTCCTTCTTACTTTTCTGCGAAGAGTAAGCACACGAGAAGGTTGTTAATAATTGATCGATGAGTCAAACATGTTTGTATAGTTACAAATTCTTAAAGTACATAGGTATTGCTCTACACCAATCCATACTTATCATCTTGATTTAAATCGGCGAGGTAACATTTATTCGATGTAAATGGTGATTTAAATAATTGATTTAAATTATGACAATTCTGAATAGAAAACTACCAAACAAAGAGTCCAAGTAGTGTTGATACGTAATTTTGTAAGAATATGAGTATATTTTCATTGAAATTTGCACTATATTTCGTTCTCGTGATTTGAATTTCAAATACATTTGTAAATAAAATTCGATATAAAGTTTGCATTTAGTGCTAATATTTTAAAGTCCTAATTAAATCAAATCGAAATATTGAGCAACAACATAACCTGAATACATGTTAGTAGTAGAAGCAAAAGACAATAATGGGCCCAACTTCAGTTATACTGTATTAAGATTTAATTATTTGCATTTTATTTAAATATATTACTTGATTTTACAGTTAAATAAAAGGTAATCACCATGCATTTATTCTTAGAAAATACTTTGTTAAATGATTCATCCATAATAATACCAACAATAACTGAAGATCTGGATTTAACTACAATTTAGATTATTTTAGATGTTATTTTAAATCAGTAATTAAATAAAAAACCGCCTGTCAATATTTATCACGCTCGAAAAATAAATTGTCAGGACTCAGTCCGTGTCATTATTTTTCAAAAATCGCTATTAACGAAATAGCAACATCAGATAATATGATTGTAGCAGAAAAGTTTTTAACGGATGAATTTTAAGGGCCATAACATACAAATAAAAATTTATGTGGTTTAGCAAGTTAGTAAATTATATCATTAATATTCCAATTTGGTGGGAATAGATCAATTGTAATAAAGCAGATTACTTTGACATTCCAATTAGATGGTGCTCCTCCTCACTATGCGTTGCCTGTGAGGCAATTTTTGGTTCAGAGATTTTCTGGTTACTGAATTGGAAGAACAGGCCCTATTGGCCTGAGAGATCACCTTATTTATATCCCTTAGATTTTCTTTTATGGGGAAGAATAAAATTACGTAACCTTGCAATAACCATTATCCTTTAATAAGAATCGAAAGATTAATTGGTGATCTTCAGCACATTGATGTGAAACTGCGTGTTTCAGAGATTTCGAAAAATCAGAAGTAAAAACAGAAAATAAAAAAGGCTCCTAATACACTACCTTGTGGCACATCCAACAACCTTGGGTGGATTGTTTTTGGTGGGCTACCCAGTATATAGGACTACGCTGTATTTATATATTATATCTATCATACATGCTATAAATATAAAAGTGTTCTCTAGAGTTAACTTTTTTTGGTTCGATCCAGTTGATTAGCTGACTTAATAGACTTACTCTCAGTTGAACTCGGTGTTATTCATCGCAAAAAGTACCGTCAGCGGTTTTGTCTAGTGCTATCGGCTTTCATACAAATAAATAAAATAATAGTAAATCTCTTGCTTTGTTTTAATATTAATGTGACCTTAGATGTAAAAGCGCCACTCGTTAAATAAAAAAAAGAAAAGTCGTTCTACTCTCTAATAACTGTATTCCGAACTGTTTACTTTATACTTTTGATTTGTTAGTTCCAAGATATAACAGGCATTTGTTGGGTACACTACTATTGAAAAGTGTTGTGTGGTGATAGCGCGTCTAGACAATCACCTGTTTTTTTGTATCGAGTTTTAGACATGGACGTGTTTTGGGGGTTTAAGAATCAATTGAAATAATAAAAATAAACTATAAAAAAAATGAAATCTGAATAATAACTACATTTTACTAAATGTCTTGTTTTAAAAAGCCAAGTTCATAAATGGAGAAGGGATAACTATTAATATTGTTTGGCATGGCTTGGGAGCAACTTACTGAATATTTTGAGGTTGCAATTGTTCTGTACGCTTGAAAAACCATAGAAAAATGAATGAACGTTACTACAAATCATACTGTGTGGGATATAAATTAAAATGTACGACATTTACATATAACCCAACCTTCCAACCGAGTTAAGTAGATATCGTGCAAATAGACGTATTTTAATTTTCTAAGGACATGCATGTAGATAATAAAGTATAGTGATCCCTTTAGTGAAAGCTATCCTGTGAAACCACCAATTCACGAACATATTTCTGATTGACCCATTTAATCTCCCAACTGGTTTAGTTAAATTGAAGGAGATTTGTAAATATTTTGTACAAAGTTCATATACCTATTTAGATATTGTAAAATGACGGGTAAATAAAGGATATTTCATTGAACTGGTAGTTTTAAAACATCAACAAAAACTGAACGATAGTCATATAGAAGAACATTACATATTAAAATAAATCTAGTAAAGACGTGCCGGGTGGGTGTTCTCGATGGGGCGCCTATGATAATTGTAGAGGAGGTAAAAGATATTTTACCTGCATTACATAACGTAGTTTCCGCTAGATCGCCTTTCTATCTTCCAGATCCTAGTAGTTCTTGTCGTGTCTTTAGTTCAGGTGTTAAACTTATAAGAAGATTATTAGATGGACATAAATGGTAAGGTTGTTCAGCATTAATTTCAAGCTAATATTGATCAGGGAAATTTGCCCGTAACTAAATCATAATCAGTTTTCTTATTAAAACATACTGTTCAGCTGAAAAAATTGACATGGTGTTGCGATAAAAGTAGCATGTCATCATGTTTTCATTAGGAAGGTATCACTTAAATTAACTAGTGACTTTCTCCAAACTTAAATAAAGGTTTTATAAACTTACTAAATGAATGAATGAAAGAAGAAAGTTTACAGTTGCCCGTCTGTTGCCAGCACGATGGGGCGAGCGCAGCGCGAATGGTTAAACTGTAAAAGGCTATAAAAAATGGCTCTAAGTTGTTTCTCTATTATGATGTACTAGTTTAGTAGTGACATTTTTCAGCAGAAGACGCACAAAATCAGTAGACCTCAAATTTTACTGCTGCAAAAAGCCACAAATATGGATATACCAACTTTGTTTATTCACGAATTCACATAACACCATTGAACTCAATGCATAACACACAAATTTTGATCAGCAGTAACGTATCACGGATCCCTGTTCAACAAGGAGTCCCGAGGGAATACTGTAACCTGTAACCCATGCGTTATCTGTAGGAGAAGGCCATATATACTAAATGGTTTCCTTTTCTCCGATTCTAACGACATTTTCCTGATGAACGATCCTTACTAACGACTGATCGTGAATCTGCTTTACAGTTTACAATGCCCCTGTTTTTGCAATTTTGCAAAAAAAAATAGGAAAAAAAGGCCCCCTTTATTTTGAAAACAGGAGGGAGTACTTAATAGGGACCAGAGAAAAAGGAATAAAGTACTGAAAGCACCTATGGCCTTCACCTACAAATGGCGCATAGGTAACAGGTTACAGTACTGTCGAAAACAGAAGGAAATACTTAATAGGGATCGCAGAAAAATGTCAATGCATCGTTCATAACTTTTTTACAGTAATTTATCCAAAAATTGAAACTTACAAAAGTTCCTGGATAAATCTACCGATTTTGTACGCCATGTACTGAAAAATTCGTCTACTATCTACCGACAAAAGGTTCGTTATGATTAACAATGCTGCTAGCATATTTCAGTATTGCATCGGCATTCGCTGCGACCGCCCCATCGTGCTGGTAACAGACGGGCCTGTAAACTGCGCGTATCGCTAATCGTGTATCTAGTGGTCTGGCTCAATATGTATGTAATGAAGTTTTAGTAAAGTTTGGGACATATTTTAAGAAATCCAGGAAATTCAAAGCTTTGGGAAATGTCGTGAAATCCCTTAATAAATGAGACGTCTTATAGCTGAAAAATCTATTGTAAATAATATCAGGACGAACGAAGAAAAATTGGTAACTGTACGAATGTATCTCCTCAGCTCGTTTAATTTGTTTCAATATATCTCATCAGTGTGTAAGTAGAAAGTCATATTAACCAACTATTTTTTATAGATGCTTCAGAGTTTGTTAGAGAAATTTAAGTAAATTAGTGATATGTGGCATTTTTCTTTTAAAAGTATTTTTACATGTGTCATATCATTCAAAATACCAGAATAGTAGAATTGATCCATCATCCGAACTAAATATGTAGCGTTAGATAGGACGGAATCGATTGGACAGTTTCTTATGACTCTAGATCTAATCATATTATATTCTTTCACCATGAAAATTCAATTGAAACTCAAGATCTTGATTGTGGTAAAACAACAAAATAGTAAATCGAAGTGAAATCTCTAATATGCCCGTATTTAAATTTATCAATAAATTATTCTTTTTATGGAAATTAGAAAATTTATTTTTCTCATATACTGTCAACATTTTCTAAATTGTGATCTCGTCTGTGCAATAGATTTGCAGATGGGAAAAATTGTTAAACTTTCTTTTATACCGTTTTATTGTCGCTGATGTTTCGATAAAATGTTTGTTCTAAGTTATCATCAGTGCTACAGTCTGGAACCTTATTAAAATTGTTAGGTAAATGTGAATTCTTACCGTAGTTTAAACAAAATATATTAAAACTAAGGCTTGGTTTCAAAAAATATTTGAAACTTGCTTTTGAATGTTAAAATTTATTACAATAGTTTTATTCTCATTTAAGATAAATTTGTTTCGCTGGCACCATTCACTAAATGTATCTGTGATGTTCATAACTTTAGCCTGGCGTTCCTCAAGACTGTTTGCAGATACCGTTATTGTCGAAAGACTGGTAAAAGCGGCGAAAAACAAACTTGGTACTTCAATGAGAAAACTGGCACGCCAATATCGAATATCCAAGAACACCATATTGCGGTAACTGTCGTGGAAAGGCCAAAAATACACAAAAAGAAGGAAAGCCCCAAAATACACAGCTAAGCAACTAGCCAGGATCCCAATATGCTGCCGTTCATTATGAAGGGTATAATTTGCTAACAACTGGGTGATGATTATGGGTGACGAAAAGTATTTTATACTGAGCAACTCCAAAATGAAGGAAAATGATGATTTCTATCCCGATAATATTGCAGAGGTCCTTAATAATCTCAGATATAAATAAAAAGCCAAATTCGCAGATAATGTGTTGGTATGTGTATGTGTATCCAACCCTTATGTGGGTCAAGTTAGAGGTGAAACCCTAGATAGTCAAATACATCGATAATTGTCTCAGGAAATTGGTCGGTTTATGAAAGAACAGACCAGATCTTGCGTCCTGTCACTATGCCAGACAAACTCAAAATTGGCTAGCAGACCAAAACGTACCATTTGTTCCGCGAAACGACAATCCTCCTAACCTTCCCCAGGCTTGTCCAATTGAAGATTTTTGTGCCCTTTTGACTCGAAAAGTTTACGATAGAGGGAATTCCAAAATGAGGAGGAACTTCGACGCAGAATATACAGATAATTCTAAGAAATCAATGTAAATTCCTTCCAGAATCTAATGCAGGGTGTCTGCAGAAAGTTGCGCCTTGTGGAAGACCATTGCTCTCTTTATTTAAGTTTATAATTTTATTGCCTATGAAACAGTTGATTACTATATATTACAAAACTTTAAGTAAATGCATTTTTTTTTCTAAACTTTGTTAAAATTTACTATACATTTGGAAATAAATCACAAATTTAAATAGCAAAAAATGCCAAAAATGCGATATTTTTCTTTCCCATTCTTAAACGTATTTACATAATTTTCTTTTGGAAGACCGATATCTCTGGGAAGCTGTCCAGTAGGCTTTGACCGACAATTCGAGCTTGTCGGAATATAAGCAAATTTCATATGTAAGATTTTTAGTAATATTTTGGTTTACTACACCCAGTTCTAACTACTCCAACTCTTCTTATATTTTTGGTTTGTAGTTCCTTACTTGCTAACACTGACAAGTTTCACATTCTAATATTCTTATTTTTTATTGAAAAACCAAGCTTTATTTTCTTACATCATTTCCTTACAACATCGTGACTACGAAATGGTATTGGTATCATTAATAATAATTTGATTTATTTACTTTGATTTAAAAAGATGTCCTACTCTTTCTGAACTAGTTTTTTTGGTCACAGTAAACGAGAATCCATGTCTCATCAAGTATAACCCACTTAAGGGGTTCTTTATTTTGTAAAGAACAAGGGACAGGTTAATGTTGGACATAATGAAATGGTTCGGACAAGCGGTTCTTTGTTTTAGACTTCATGACAATAATTAAGTGCTCTCTATTAAAACTGTAATAAATAGGTACCCGGTATCATTGCTATGTAATTCCATACCTTTATATAGAATAAAGAATATTTTTCTTCGAACACGCCATTATGATATTTGTTAGGAGTTTTGTAACGGTTGATTTTAAATCTAGAGTAAAAAAGGCACCTAAACGTGACTTAAAATTATGGAATATTAATTATTATCGTGGACCTTTTTTTTAATCGAGTAATAATATGGTGTTGAGACTGAAATTTTTAATAGATTTGTGAGAAACCGTACAGTGCAATTAAATTGTATGGTGTGTACTGTGGACACCGTACATTGCAGAATACATATTCAAAATGGCCTTTTTTTTGTCAATCAGATGTATTAAATACATAAGTTTATTGAACTTTTAGGCTTTATGAAAAATTTACACAATGAATAATAAGTAATGGAAAAGGTGATTTTAAAGCATCTTTTTAGATATTTTAACAAACATGTTGAACATATTCGCAAAATATATACGCAACTCCATATCTAACTGAAAAATCTATTTGGAAGTCATGAAATGAAACAATTTTTAATCCGTACAGATAAAATGATATAAACTATAAATTCTCGCCTTTGCCTTTATGCTATTTTCTTCTTCTTCGTTTTGTTTCTAGTCGTCATTATCTCTGTCTTTATCATCACTCTCGATTACCCCAGTTTTAGCTTCTTTCTTGTACTTCGATATGTATAATAATAGTGATTTTAAATGTTTGTGTACAATTTTATCTTGTTTTAATTTAAAACCTATGGTAGAGTGGCCGACCTGAGTAACGGGCACTACTTGCACTCTAATTGATAACATTTTTATAAATTTTGGTAATGAAGGAGTGTGTTGCGTACTTGATAATGTTATTTCGGATCATAGAACAGTATTATTAGAAGTAGATAATTATGGCTCAGTTGTTCAAAATAAAAGTTACATCAGGAGGAACTTTAATGAAAATAATATAAACTAATTTGAAAATTCTTTAAATAATGAAAACTGGCACTATTTGTACGGCCTAATTGACATAAATGAAGGATTTCATTATTTTAATGATATATTTCAGTATCATTTTAACGTAATTTTCCCTGAACGTAGGCATAATGTGAATAACCAAGGGAAAACATGGGTAAATGATTTAATTAAACAATCTAGCTCAGATCTTAAAGGACTTTTTCGATTAAAGCAAATTTATCCTGATCTGATTCCTGCTTATAAAATAGCAAAAAAATAGACACACTTCCTTAATCAGAACAACAAAAAAAGAATATTATCAAAATAAAATATTTAGTTCAGAAAATCCAGCACGCGCAGCCTGGAAAGTCGTAGGGGAAATTTCTAATAAACAGAAAATCAAAAATAATATAATAATAAAAAAATAATGAAAGAATAATAGAAAATCCCAAGGAAGTTGCTTCAACTTTTAATTCTTTTTTTTATTGATGCCCCAAAGAGTTTCGTTGACAAAATATCTACTCTTGATGTTGTAATACCAAATAAGATAAAAGTAAATCATACTTTTTTTCTACAACCTTTCACTGAAGATGAACTGTTAAGTTTATTAAAAAAATAAACTGAAAAAATAAAAGGTCTGCAGGACCAGATGATGTTCCAATGTTTTTAATTAAACGTGTGCTGAAATTAATAATAGGACCAATAACATACCTAGTGAATTTATCTTTTTTAAATGGTATTTTTCCCGATTTATTAATGGAAGGAAAAGTGGTACCTATTTAAAAAAAAAGATCCAATGTTTTTAGAAAATTATAGACCGGTTACTGTCCCGTCTGACTTTTCTAAAGTTTTCGAGTATGCTTATTTAGATCGATTGACAATATTCTTAAATAAATTTAACATTTTATCTGATAACCAGCACGGTTTTCGTTCTGGAATGTCCACCATTACTGCCACAAATTCTTTTTTTAGTGAAGTCATTAGGTGCATTGACGCAGGCGAATGTCCTGTTGGGGTTTTTTGTGACCTCAGTAGAGCATTTGACTGCGTAAATCATAATATTTTACTCAATAAACTTTATGATTATGGCATACGGGGTCCTCCGTTGAACTGGCTCCTTTCTTTTTCTTAAACTGCGTAAGCAGTATGTTTCTTTTGCAATATTCTAGTCACGATTCCGTGAAAAAGATAAATTCTAACTCTTGCCTTGTTGAAATGGGTGTACCGCAAGGTTCAGTTCTTGGCCCTGTACTTTTTATTTTATATGTCAACTCACTTGAATCAGTGTTAGGTAAAAAATTCCTTGACTATGTATGCTGACGATTTGTCTTTAATTATTTCGAACAAATCGTCCGACAGACTGAGTAATGATATTAACAAAACTTTGGAAAATGTGTGTAACTGGTTTAATCAGAACTATTTATATTTCAATGCTGATAAAACACAAATGATCAGATTTCGTAATAGACAGAAAAAGTGTGATAATGTAGTTGTAAATATTAATAATACTGTTCTTGATAGTGCTGCTGCAGATAGTGTTAGTTTTTTAGGAATTCATTTAGACAAATGTCTCAATTAGAAAGTTCACTGCAATCTTCTGGTTTCTACTTTTAAATTCAATAAATTTTTTATTTAAAAAATATGAAAGAAATTTTAACGAAACAACAATTAAAAAATTTATATTATGCACAGGTAGAGTCGCGACTACGATATGGTGTCTGTTTCTGGGGGTGAGTCCACACTATCACATACTGTTTTTACATCACAAAAACGTATTCTGCGTAACATGGCGAGTTTGCCTAGTACACACACTTGCAGAAACATTTTTGTAGAATTTAAACTTCTTACATTGACATCTTTATTTGTATTTGAAATGTGTACATACGTTTTTAAAAATATACATAAGTTCTACCTTAATAAAGATATACATAGCGTAAATACTAGGCATAGAAATGATATTCGTGTACCTTTTTCTAAATTATTAGTCACAAATAAATCACCAAATTATTTAGGACTCAAAATTTTTAATAATTTGCCTGATAATTTAAAAAAATGATACTAATTTATACAAGTTTAAGAAAAAACTGAAATTATTTTTTAGTTGATAAATGTTTTTATTACTTATCCGAGTGTTTTGCTTAGATTAAGTAGTATTTATTGTTCTTTTGTCTTTTAGATTTTATTGTTTTTGTTTTTACCTACTGACTATTGTTATACAAGTTGAATTGTCCTTAAACAAAATAAATGAATTTGAATTTGAATTTGAATTTGACTTTTTAATGCTTGACAATATAAGAGGTTCTTTTGATAATCCTTCGTCGTGTTTGCGTCAAAATATTTGCTATTGAGGTTGAAAATAATTTGAACAGAGAACCATTTGTTACACCAGCGAAACTATGTATTTATAAAAGAGATGACAATTACAGGAGAAAAAAATTATTTAAAGTAATAGTAGATAGTAAGAGTTTTTAACCTTTTTTTTTTTTGTAACAATGATCCATATTTCCAGGTTATCCTGTGCGGTAACAGGTCGTCTGTACGACAATCGATGTATTACTAGTTCAATTCAACAGGCTTCCTGTTATTACTCAACAATCCTAGCTTGGCACTTTGACGGCGCAGAGAGAGAAGCAATATCGCTAGTGTAGGACAGAGACTAGCCAAACCGTTTTATATTGAATAGGCGGAGTTTAGACCATTGCGCATCCGTGCTCAAGTGCCAAGCTAGGATAGTTTATTTGTACTAGCCTGTTGATTTAAGAATATCTTTTATAGGATATTGGTTACCATGGTGAGATCTAAAATAGGCTTGTTATTAATTTTGGAATAAAAAAATTGAAACTTATGAAAGTGTCGTACATTGTCAAAATTGATAACAGTTATCCGATATTTATCGTAAAGTCGCAGTAGCCACATTGACAGTCTGACAGTTTTCAAAAAATCTGTATAATAATATTACAAATGGAGCAAGTGTTAAAATCAACCTACAGTGCTGTCATAGAAAAACAACGAAACTGGGCGGAGTTTGTTGAATTTTTCTGAATGTGACCCACGTATCCTATAAAAATTGTTATTTTCGTTTTCCGAACCATATTACTTATCATGGGCGTTGTGAACATATTAAATGAAAGCAAAATAAATACGCAGTTATAATTACGAGGGGTGGTTTTTAATTCTTGAACAGGGCAGTTTCAAATTTTGAAACAATTTTTCATTGGTTATTTTAGCTGGATAATGATCCTCGTCCAGATCGCTCTGTTGACGTGATCACTTCAGATGTTGTTGAAAAACCAGGTGTCTGGTACTAGAGGATGCAGGATTGAAAAAGTCGCCATTAGCAGCTTTATTAGGAGTTTCAGTAACCACGGTTTCCGAATTCTACGTGACTACCTTGGAATGACAAAGGTTAGTGCAAGATGGATTCCGCGAATATTTTCGCCATTTCAAATGCATGTTCGGGTAGAGACTTGTGAAGAATTCTTGGCGCTATATGGAGACGAACAAGAGTCGATACAGTGGCATGTCAAGGGTTTAAGGTCAGCCGTTCTGCAGGAAAAATAACGGCAACCATTTTTGGGAACTGTCAGGGAATTTTGTGTATTGATTATCTGAAGTAGTACAGTAACGGAAAAATATTATTGAAGCTTAATTGCCTTAGATCCTATTAACACCCAGTGACTATTTTTTGTTTCCGAATCTCAAAAGAAACACTTAGGGGACAAAATTTAGGGATAATAACGAACTTACAGCAGCTGTACAATGGATTAAAGATGTTAATGAATCCAAGTACTACCTGTATTCAAAAGCAATGGAACTGTATTGGAAAATAAATTTATGTTGCTGCTCCGGTCCGAGAATATATCGTAGTTATCGCAATTTTTTATTCTTTAATGTGTATTGGCGTTTAGAAATTTACATAAGAATAATAATTATAACAACAAAATACGTGTTGTTGTTTAAACACCATATATGCCAAAACTTCAAATTGGAACTTGTGGAAAATACAAATATAAATAGAACATACATATACACACACAAAATTAGGTGTATTATGATATAACCTAAATTATTATTGTTTCATTATATTCGAAGATCCGATTTATTATACCACAACTTGTGATAGGCAGATTCTTTCGTTTTCTTTTTCATAATCCGCTATTGGAAGCTGTTAAAGGCAAACATAGTAATCAAGAAATCGATGATTTATTGTTACTGCCCTATTCACAATTATAACGGCACAACAAACAACGCAAAAACCTCAGTACAACGAGGGACTGCTTTATTATAATATAATGCTTTTTGAACGGCCACTCTAATTTTTAATGTTATGTTGACTGCGATCAAACCCACTGACCGTATCTTTCTAAGAAGGTTTAATCTAAACAAAAAACGTTAATAACTACCAAACAGCGTCCACTCAGGAGGTATAACATAAAAGATGCACTCTCCGCCATACGCAGAGGCGTGCTGAATGCACATGTTAGTTTTTACGCTACCGTTACAACAACCATAAATAAATTAGTGCGATATAGAATAGAATCACTACTACTAGTACTAGTAGTAGTCGATCAATTTGCATCGTATACTTGAAAAGCTCTTTCGTCACTTCTTAAGAATATCGATAAACTTTAAAAGCAAGATACGATAAAATAAACGATAAGTTAACGCTAACAGGCAAATACAAAAAATTACTTCTATAAATGTATCACTATATGCGCCCCAAAATAAAGATAAAAAAAGCTTTCAGATGGCGGCTAGCTTCTGTTAAAATAGGAAAGCAGATAGGGGTCGTAGGCCAAGAAATTGTGGGCGACATCACCAATACCTCAGTTAAATGAAGTAGAGTAGGCTATATATACTATACTAAAAATTCTATATTACAGGGGTCAGTACATTCGAAAAATTTACTATATAACTATATAACAGGATTAGAATTTACTATCTTACAATGGTTAGTTAAGATAACGATAAAGATAACAAGCAACGGAAATTTGTTAGTAAATACTATGTTACACGAGACGATGTATTTTATAAGCACAGGATAAATATTCTTAATATATTACACTTAACCTAATAAAATTAATTATTATAATATACAGGGTGAGTACAAAAACTACATACAAGTCTTAAGATAAACATAAACTGTAAATATAAAGCTATATACATTTAAAGTAACAGGTACAAACAATTTTTTTCTGACTATTAATCGGTGTTATGAAGTTAACCGAAAAGTCAAAGGTAACGATACCGATATGACATAACTTACCGTATCAACAACATGAATAACGAAACACTCCAAAGATAAGATACGCAACAACGGTATCGTACCACGTATATCGATAAATAGGTAAACGGAACACTCCACGAAGAATATACGGTATTGTCACTTTAAATGTTTCGGAAAAACGTTAAACGGAAAGCTTAAATCACAACTACCATTATGTAACTGATTTTTGACAGAAAAGCGCCAATCACAGGCTAACGAAAATGGTGAGCCCGTAGTTCAACTACTAAATACTGTCACCGATTACCAAATTCTAAACAAATCCAGACAATTGAAACTAATATAACTATATTAGCATTATCAAAATTAGGCAATAAAGACTTATAAAATTACTAGGAGTTCTTACACTACTATACCAAAACACAGGTACCTCGGCTCTCAAAACAGTTACACAAAGAAAGAAAGGAGGTAGAAGAAGGTAATTATGCAACATCTAGATAGCTAGAGCATGATCAAAGTGAAACACAATTTTAACATAAGTTGTTAAAATAAACGGAAATAAAGTTTACAATAATTTTAATCTACGTTAAGTACACCAGCAAAAGCAAGCATAATCTAAAAATATCTATAGCACGAACAAAGTTACACAAAATTTAAATATGAAGTTTTTTAGCAGGTCATCGAATGCGGTAGTTACAAGATTTTAAACCATCACGTGTCAGCGACAAGAGTAGCAAAATTTAGCTCATATTATACCACATAATAAAGCCAATTAATTGTTCATATACCAGAAGAATTAATAATTCACATAACTAGCATAAAAATGATAAAAAAACACAACTAAACCAAGCTTGTGCCGTTGGAAGCCTTATCACTAAAGCAACGAATCCAATCTAATGGTACACAACTTGTAGTCCATTCATCGGGATTGGCAAATCAGAGAGAAATCGTTCTAATAGATGCTAGCGAGTTCTTTCGGCCCAACACAACGACACTGGTAAAGAGACCAGCCATTTAATCACGATTTTATCATAATACCCATAATATAATATTAATTAGGGTTAACCATTTTCTATCTCTAGGTGTAAGGTGTTTTATTAATTCAAGACTATAACAGTGTTATCTAATATAATGTTAATACTCGATTTGGCTTCTCATTTGAAACCTAATTTTGACTTCAGGTTGATCTTAATACACATCTAATTTACATATTTCCTCGCACCAATTTCTCCTGAATATTCCGCGATAAATTATAGCACAGGGACGCACTCTCATGCTTGAGCAAATTGATTAAATTTTCTAGTAATTTATTATTAGAAACGTCGTGTAACGTAAAATGTTAACATTGTAACATTACATATTATAAATGTATTAGTTCACATTTTGCAGAAACATGTGCAGGAATTACAAGATGACATCTTTGGGAAACAAAGAAAGACAGCAAAAATTAATTACTGTAATTAAAAAACACAATTTCCTATATTTCCAACAAAAAATTTAGGCACGCCAATGTACAAGCACGTAATAAATAATCACCTTAAAATTAGGGCTCCACATATATTCGTAGGTAATGCCTTTTTTATAACTTGCTACTGAAATTTTGTTTAGTGGTACTTAAGAGGATTATCAGTCTCACCTGTATCTCGGTAATTCATGTTTATAGGGCATTAGTTTACTGTGAAAAACGGCTAAAAAGTAGGTAAGGAATGTGTTATGTCGAAGGATTATTTTTTCTTGATGTTATTATTGTCGGCACATTATTAAATGAGATTTCTGATTATGATGTGATTCTTGGAAGTGTCTATATGTTATTATAAAATATGATTTTAATGCATTTAAATTGTTGGTAGAGTTACGAAACCTAAATAAGTGAAACCTGTCATTTTAATCTTGTGTTTGTCTAATTCCATAATACATACCATGACTAGAACAGACTGAAACGATTTTAATAATACAGAAACTGGCGGTGGACACAAATTAGTTTTTTTATTAAATATAAGAAGAAATTGAGAAGAATATTCTTACCGTACGCAACAATGGTAATATTGACTCTGGCTACTGCATTCCGTATCATATTTTACAAATATGATATGGAATTCATCACATTTTACAAAACTTTTGAATTCAATCGCCTGGTGAAAAAGTTTAGGGGTATTATGTCTGTAGAGAGCTCGGGCTGGTTGTAAAATTCGTTAATGTATCTATTAGATTCACCTGAGTGGTATCCAAGAAAAAAAAAACCACACTTGTTTACGATCAACAAATGAACATCTAATCCTAACTTGATCACATGACGTATGATCTGATACACTCATTATCCGTGTACAGTGTGTGGCCATCCACTCATAAATAGATATATGCATGAACATACATATACATCACGTTCAATTTTTAAGAACTGTAGGTAGATTTCTGAACCCCATATTCTAGAAATATTTTTAACTTTACATAGGTTATATAGATCACATAAAGGGCCTTCAGCCATTAGAAACGTTTAAAAGATGCCCGAGACCGAAACTACACGGGTTCAAAGTACAAAATGTCACTTCACTTTTTTTTCAGCAAATTAGATAAAGAATAAAAAACCATAGCAAATTAGATAAAGAATAAAAAACCATATTCTAAATTTCAAACCGCAATTTTTTATCTTAATTCTCCGATTTTTAAAAGCCAAAATAGTAAAATTAATTATTCATTAAAAAACCGCTCCGCAGTATAAGTGCGACGGCCGGCGTCACCATGCATTCAAAAAAGTCAAAATGACCAAATCTCGTAGAGAAGGTCCTAAACAATAATTACAAACAGGTCTGAACAATTTAATTGCAGCCCGAGAGGCCCTACAAAATTTTAATTTCAGTGGTCGACAGAAGCAAATAATTATCACAGGCTAAAGCCATCATAAAATAGTAAAAGCAAAATTTCAGCATTTGTATCATATAAATTTTAAACGATGCTAGTCGCACACACCTAAAAAATAATTTTTACAAAGTCAATTATACAAATAGTAATTAATATAAAAGTAAAATAGTTTAAGACAAATTAATAATAATAATTTTAGGAAACAAATTGTTGTTTAAATGGTGACCCATCTATCGCCAGATATCTTTATACGAGACTTGTAAAATTGGAGTTTGGTACACCAAGTAGCAAATAGACAGACAAGCGTTTTTCACAGGTAATAGATCTCAGCGGGCCCCAGAAGTCTTAAAATAGTCACTAAGAAATTTCTCCATGCACGAGGCTGGGTAATTTTTTGGTATTCAAGATACAAAGACGGCGTCCACTACATATAAAATATTTCTACAACATCCACCGCAGAAAATCAGAAGCACTTCTTCGGCAGTTTTTATCATTTGTGGATTTTGGCTTGAGGAGTCTTCCGTCATCAGGTTTTATTGTAAAACTCTACGTTGTTTATTATTTATTAAACTTCGAAAACCAAAAGCAGGCTGTCTACTAATAAAAAATTAAAAATCAAATGTTATTGCAAAAGAACATCAACGACTGAGATCTCCGAGGACAGGTGCCTTGCATACTTCGAAACATTTTTAAAATTATTTTTGCGAGGCTATGCTTTTGAGAAAAGTTCTCGAACCTCATTTTACATTAAAATTAATTTGTTTTGAAATAAAACCTCAACTCGACTTAAAATTCATTTCTTAAATAAAATTGGTTAATTCTAAGTTTCCCGGGTGTTTACTAGACTGCCATAAAAGTTTCAGAATTTATTGAAATTTTTTGAGTTTAAAATCGACAGCCAAAATTTTTACAAAACATAAATTTCACCAAAAAAACATTTCGTTAACCCATCAGGACCTAGAAAATTCATTTTTAAATTTTTGATAACTTTCGACTTAGTCGTTTGAAAATAGTTTTTCAAATTTATTTTCATTCTAATAAAATCACATTAAGCATAATGAGATACAGTGCTTAAACAAATAACTAACTCTACTTCTATTGTAATGGACCCATGTCTCACATGTCTATTGTCAATGTGTTTTCTTAAACACAAAGGAAACAAATTTCAAAACAAGTGTTAGTTCTAGTAGAAACATTACATCACAGAGGAATTAAAAACATCCCTTAATTCACATGATTGGAGTAGTTTTGAATTAATGTCTTATGATAATATCTATTACCATGTACTTTTACCTGTTAATATTTACAAATATAGGTGGAAAAATTATTTCCTTTGACTAATACTCAGCGGCTAATAAAAAATTACAACCACGATGGTATAATGACGAGCTTCGGCAAATGAGAAATACATTATCATTTTTAAAAATCATTTAGGATACAACTTACTCGGACGATAATAAAGTATAAATATAGACGATATAAAAAAATATTAAAATTATTAAGAGGCATTCATACTGTAGTTATATTGCAATTTTTGACAACAAAATTAGAGAAAGCTGAAAAATCATTAATTTGGAAAAAATATTATAAGTGTACCCAACTCAAATATAACTAACGATGATTTTAATAACTTTTTTGTTACTATTGCTGAAAATATTGCGAACTCCATTAAAGACACGGATTATGTAGCTACAGAATTTTTTTTGTGATACATAAAAGCCTTTTTTTATACCCCACCACACCACACGAGGTCAAAGCAGTAATGGTCCTTAAAAGATACCAGTTCACTGGATATTTATGGTATCAATACTGCTATGATGAAAGAAACAATCAATATTATTGCTGTACCCTTAAGTAATTTGTTTAATGCTTGGTTTCATATTAGTTTTTTTCCTGATGTTTTTGTTTTTAAAATAACCGTGGTCATACCAATTTTTAAAAAAGGTAACGTGTCTCTTCTAGATAACCACTGTCCAACATCCATTATTTCTATCTTTGGGAAAACTATGGAATTTTTTTTAAAAATAGATTGATCGAATATTTGGAATTGAACAATATTTTAAATTCTTGCCAATTTGGCTTTAGGACAAACTGCTTCACCATAAAAACTGTTTCCTGTGTAATCGATAATATAATTGAGGCACTTGAGCAAAGTCTTTAGTCATGTATTACTTATCTTGTGCGATTTAAGTAAGGCCTTCGACTGCGTGATAATTCAGAAACCTGAATACTATGATATTCGAGGATTACCTCTATCTCTGCTTAGATCATATCTGGATAATAGTGTGTGGCTATGAGTGGTGTAGATTCTGATTTAAAATTTATCAAATATGGAGTTAACCAAGGCTCCGTAATAGGCCCAATTTGTGTCATTATTTATATTAATGACTTGTCTATTTTTCTAGACATCATTAAAAGCATATTGTTTACCGATGACTTAACCCTGAAGAACTTCTCAAGCACCAAAACTAATCCAAATTGAAAACTGACATGTTAAAAATATATTTTTTTTGAATAAGTACCAAAAAAATTTCATTAATTTATGTTTGTCTTTGATTTTTGTAAATACTTTTGTGTTATTAATACCAGTATATTATTATATCAATATTAATGTACAGTTGCGAAATGGAAATAAAGCGTTGAAATTTTTTTCTTCGAGTGTTAATAACATTTCCCATGTTACATCTTCATAATCATTATCATAATTAACTTAGTTGGCGTTTATCAAACATAAAAATCATTAGTCATCAATCTTCCCAAAATATTCGACCTTAACGCACGCGAACGTAATCTAGAAAATGGAAATCAAAGACGCATCTACTTTAAATAAGAAGAAGAATTAAAGATTGTAATTTCGTTGGAGGCGAGCTTGCATGTGATAAGCGCGCGTCGAACGGGAAGAAGCGAGACATCCAATGCTGATGTAAGTTGAAGGACTAAGTGGCTGTTGTAATGGAATGCAGTGAGGACTTGCGTGTCATATCTACGGTGCTCGAATCAAACTAGCAGTTGGGACTTCGGTCGGTCATCCTGAATCAGAGGTAGCTCCGCCGGCGGCTGAACAACTCATGGTAAAACATGTGTGTACCCATAAAATGTATTCATAATGCTTGGCTGCCATGTCTTGCCTACAACCACACCACAATATAGCATTACTACGTTTAGATATGCTTTGTTGGGGTTTTATCGATCCGGCAAGGAAAAATCTGCCGATTGTAATAATTAAAGTCAACACAAAACGTCAGTTAGTTGTAGGCTATATTTTGCTGCAAATAAAACTGAAAGTTTTTCGTGACTCTGGGTGATGCAGTGTCAGGAGCGTGGATTAATCTAAAAAGGTACGCACAGAAAGAAAGCAGGTTGCCTGCTTACTGGTAACCAGCGCCGATCGGCGCCAAGAAATAGTACTGTTTACTTATGAAGCTGCACACAGATAAAGCAGATCAGTAGCGGGATTCTGGATTTACGATACGATACTAAACCGCCATATTTGCTCGATAGCAGTGATTCTGGATGAAAAATGATAGACGTTTATCGAACAAACTAACCTGAAAATATTCGACACCTCTCTGGCTATCGAAGACTTGTTGACGATATATTTGTCTTTTTCTAGAGCATGCCTACGACCTACCCCTATTTTTGTTACACTAATATTTTACAAGAACATGAACCAGTAAAGTTGTCTACTGTTTTTTGTACCAAGGACGATCCAGTCGGCAGTTACGATAAAATTAATTCAAGTGAGTGAAAATGATATGTTAATTTTTAAACTGTATGTATTGGAAAATAAGCATTACATTTTTAAGTAAACAGTTGTTTTTCAATAATGTATTATATACTATTTGCTTATTTAATTTATGTATTAATAAATACCTACTGTTTTTAATCAGAATGGCTTCGAAAATGCAAGATGCTCACTGGCTAATATTAATAGATTTCATGGAAAAACATCCCAGCTTAACAACTGGAAAGTTTACGTCTGCATCAGGCAAGGACCAATATAAAAAACTGTGGTTAGAATTGGCAGGGTTATTAAATGGAGCAGGATATGGGCAAAGGACGTTGCAGAAATGGCAAAAAGTAATAACAAAGTTGTGGTGTTAATAAAGTTATTAAATTTTGAGCTAGTCTTTTATTTAGTCTAAACAGTTCTATGAATCTCCTTTCTGGTAAATTGAACGGATTACTAGTGTCTCTCAATTGTCTTCTGAATAATATTAACCGTTGATTCTCCCTGCGTCTTTCTCTTCTATTTCGAAAGCGTTCATTAAATATAGGTAACATTTTTGTAAAACTAAACACTTTCTTTCCTACTTAATAATCAACAAGTGGCAAACACAGAACAGAAAAACCAAACCGGCAAAAAACTAACACAAAAAAGTTTAATTATTTCACGATTAGATACCGAAAAGACACGAATACACAGTACTACCAACTTATATCCTACGATCCAACTAAATATCGAGTCGATAATGAACCGGAATCACAAGTATCATTTCGTGTGGACGATATCGGATTGTCTGTCGTATCGTCGGCAAAATCGTATCGTAAAACCAGAATCCCACTGCAGAGCTTGTCGTTACAGGTAGCCAGCGCTGACAAAATTACCGGAATGAATTTTTAGTTCTTGGTAGCTGGTTGTAGGTGCTGGTCGAAATAATTAATAAGTTAATAACCCAAAATATGACGATTTAACCCAATTTACCTATATACAAAATTTCACCCCTGAGGAGATAGCCCTTTAAAGTTGCCTCCAAATTTTTAAAAAAATTCGTAACTTGGAATCTATTTGAGGTACCGTATTTCAATTTGGCACACAACTAAAGTACATTACAGAACTTAATCCATATTAATTTGAAAGTAATTGAAATACCGCAAGGAGGTATTGGGAATAAATTCCTCTTAAATTTAATAATAATTTTTAATTGGGGTAATTTTTTATATTTTTTATCAATTTGAAAAATTCTCCTCTAAGATTAGATGAATGAGTTGTGTGCCAATTTGGAACACGGTACCTGAAATAGATCCGTTATGAATTTTTTCGAAATTTTGGGCAACTTTGAAGGACTATATTATTATCTCCTAAGGGGTGAAATTTTGCATATAAGTAAATTAGGTTAAATAGTCATAAACTATACGCAGTTAGTCTATGTCCACGTATTTATGAGACACCCTGTATATTTACATATTTAGGATTGATCAAGTTATTTGTTTATTTTATTATTATGGATTATCTTTATGTTATTGATTGAAATGTTGTAAAATAAAAAAAAATACTGAATAAGAAACACGAATTTCACTTATCTAATAGTAATCACAAGTCTTTCTTCTGGTAGAATCGGTTGCTTATGCCAATTGCACCAAGTTTTTATTAAACGATGTTCAACCTTTTCCAAAATATAGTTGAAGGTTTCGATAGTCATTCTCATATATTGAAAAAATCGGTTTTCATCTCGCTTTAATTCTTCAAATAGATGGTGATATTCACCATAAACTGATCTATTACAGTTTATTGGGTGTATTCCCTGTCTTTTTCTATTCAGTCTCAAAAATACATTGTCAAGCAAAAATAAATCATCATCCGAGGACGAATTCGACATGTTCACTCAAGGATACCACAATGAACTAGCAGGTTGGAGCTTATTTTAAGCTTTTTTATGTGCACCTCGAATGACGGGTGGACGCCGGTTGTCGGAGCTTAAATCGGTGCTGATTTGCCTGCTTTCTTTCTGTACGTACCTTAACTTTATTTGCAGGCGCTTAATCAAGTGGATGTGTAAAGTATCTTAATTCATCGCTCAGTAGTGGTAGTACCTAGTCTCATATCGGCACCAGCAGTGCGGGGCACTTTCTATCCAAAAACATTATCCTTCTATCATACATTCGAAATGATATCTACGTATTAAACAAACTATTTATCAAACAAAAAGTGACAAAATTATTCTAGCATAGTTTTGCAATTAATCATATATTTATGGATTTATTTCTATAAGGATCGGTCTTGGGCAAATTTTTAGTATAAGATTCGCCAGTAAATATTCTTGATATCGTGTTATTTACAGATGGAGCATATTTAATTGCCATCAAGAAAGGTTTTATAATTTTCGTGTAAACATAAGAGAGTCGATCTAAAACTGTGAAAAAATTCATATGCAGGACTTTAACTTGTATGACCCTCACAGTATTTAGTCAAAGAATATCACGTGTATTCAATATGCAGATGACACTGTCCTATACTCTTCCTAAAAAAAGTCATCAAGAAAGTACTAAAGATTTGAACAATATTGCCTATTGTTTAGATGATTGGTGTTTTTCAAATGGATTTCCAGTATCACCAGATAAATCCGCTGTATGTTTTTCATTCGCAAACGAATTAGTTTTAATGACAGTGTTATATTAAATAGATTAACATTCCCATTTGTAAAGTGTTCAAATATATGGGAATTTATCTTGATTCAAAACTCTTACAGAAAAATCAAATAGAACATGTTAATCGAACTGAAAAAGGTATTAATATGTCGAAACAAATTTGTAGTTTTTTTTTGGGAGCTAACACGGTATTGCTTTAATTTTACATAGGGCATTTATAAGATCTATAATTATTATTGACTAGGTAGCAACACTACAAGACATAACAGTAAAAAGTCCGTCTGTGCTGGTGCTTTTGGACACGTTGTAGGAAGAGCCTATGTAATATACTTATTGAAATAATACTAATAGAAAAAAATTACGTTTGAATTGTTTAGAGGTCTACTTGGAAATAATTTAGATCTAAGATACTCGTAATTTTTAGTAGATACAACGAGTTTTTAGATGTGACGTTCAAGTTCCTAGGAACGGAAAGTTTCTGAAGAGGATACAGTGTTTAAAGTAAGTGAACGATTTTGTGTTGTCTCAAAATTTGTAGGCATTACCCTGTAAGATAATACACCAGAGAATATTAAAATTGCACCAATTGTAGCCCTCGTGATTAGCTGGAAGAGTCTACTCTTTCATATTTCAAGCAGGTCTTCGACGAATTTCGTACGTAGACTTGAGCTTTTTTTTTTTTTTTTCCTTACGGGTTGCGGATTAAACTACCCGCTGTACTGGAAGCTTAAGCTTATTGTATCCCATAGTCTCATTACTCCATAAGACCCGTTCTATTCCAGAAGGCGAGTATACAGTTTATGGGAGCTCTGGCTATCTCTTCCGGGGTTAAAAGTGGTCCCTCGAAGTGTGTTAGTCTCATTGCCGTTAGGGCTGGGCATTCACATAAGATGTGGTGGGGAGTTTCTTCCTCTTCACCACACATCCTGCAATCTGGATTGTCTTTCACCCTTATATTGGTTAGGTGTTTGTTTAGTGTGCAGTGTCCTGTTAATATTCCCACTGCACACCTCAGCTGTTTTCTGCTCAGCTTTAGCATTTCGTTGGTCCTTGCTCTAGATATTTCTCCGATGAACAAGCGTGACTGTCTCATTCCCGGTATCTCTATCCAGTGCGAGTAGTGTTTTTGTCTTAATAGTTCCTTTACCGATCCTTTTGCGGTGCTATAAGATACCCCGCAGGTCGGTTCGGGACCTGTTAGAATTGATTTAGCGCCTTTTCTGGCTAGCATGTCTGCTTTTTCGTTTCCCGTATTTCCCTGGTGTCCTCGTGTCCACTCCAGTTGTACACTGTTGTGTTCCGTAAGTTTCTCCAGGGACTCCAGGCAGTCTTTTACTGTTTTAGATCGTATTTCTACTGCTTCTAGAGCTCTGAGGGCTGCTTGGCTGTCAGTGATGATGCGGATTCTCTTATTTTTGTATGCCCTCCGTATCATTTCTTGTGCACAGACGTCTATTGCTGTGATTTCGGCTTGGAACACTGTTGCGATACTTCCGAGGTTCAGGCTGATGTCTGTCCCTGGTTGTTTTCCCGCAACTCCTGCTCCGGTACTGCTTGACGTTTTTGATCCGTCAGTATACCAGATGGTGTCATTCTGTTGTCTTTGCATCCTACCTCCTTCTCCACCCCTTTCAGGTATTTTTACCCTGAAAGTTTTTGTGAAGTTGTAGGTTGTGCTGATTCTGTCTGACTGCATATCGAGTAGCCGATTTTTTCCTACATATTGGAATACTTCAGTATGGTATCCTTTCCTTGAGATGGTCCCATATCCAGTTGTTTTCAGCCTGTATGCTGCCATTAGTGCCTCATTCTCCACCACTAGGTGTAGTGGAGGTAGGCCTAGCAGTATTTCCAAGGCTGCGGTCGGCGTTGTTGACATTGCTCCCGTGATTCCTAGACATGCAAGTCTTTGCAACTTGCCTAGTTTTCTCATCGCCTCTCCTTTTTCGGCCTTGTGCCACCAGATCAGGGAGGCGTAGGTTATTATTGGTACGACGACCCTTTGGTACAACCAGTGCACCATTTTTGGTTGAAGTCCCCAGCTCTTGCCCACCATGCTTCTGCAGGTCCATAAGGCCCGCGTGGCTTTGATTGTCACTTTGTCTATGTGAGCTTTGAAGTTAAGCTTGGTATCTAAGGTTAGTCCCAAATATTTGACTTCATTGCTCACCTGTAGTTCTTTTCCCCGAAGATATAGTTTCCTCAGGTTTTGGAGTTTTCTTTTCCTTGTGAAAGTCACCACCGTGGTCTTTCTTGGATTAACAGAAAGCCCTTCCTGTGTGCACCATCGGTCTACCATATTGAGAGCTTGAGCTTACATCCTTACAAAATTAATATTGCTGTTGTAATGAATGTGAAATGAATGCGACTGTAATTTTTCATTGTATTGATAGTAGGAGGCCCTTTCTACTCACCGTTTGTTAAACTGTTTTAGGCATTCTTTACAAACAGTCCATAATAAAAATGTATGCAAACGTTGTCTTATTTATTTAATTAGGAAATAAAATTAATCTAAAACAGCTCTTCCAACTATAAACCACAGTTGGACGCTGACGTACAAATAGAAAATATAGTGCATCTATATCCGTCCGCCTTGTTATGACACGATCTTTAATTAGGCTATAGTAGCTACCAGTTAAAAACCACTCATTAATCGTTCAATGCTAGTGTGATATCAACTAGAAGTCACTTGAATAGGCAGTTATATAAAAGACATGGGAATTTAATAATGAAAACTAAATTAATAAAATGCAGTTAATCTCCTGCCCATAAGGTTTCGCTATGGACCCTTGCATCTCTAACTTAACTGAAACGTATTTTAACCAATTTTGAAAAATTCCCGAGACCTGCTTGTCTAAGAAGTAATTACTAGTTCGATAATAGAGTAATTGAAAGTTCAATGTATTTTATATTCTAGAGGTTAATTTTGATGTCTAAAAAGTCATGGATTGATGCTGATTCAGCCCAGTTAATGTCAATGGGAAACTTTTATCTGTAAGTTATTGGCTATATTATATAATTAAACATCGTTGGTATTTGATTTTATGCATCCAGTGACTCTTCCACTAATAAATGAATCATTATATACACCTACTTATGTGCATTTACCGCATTTAATAGGTTTATGATCATATACTTAAGTAAATCCTACTAGATTAATAAATTAAAATGTATGGTTAGTACATGCCATACCTCTCGAAAATTAGGGTTGTACTCTTAGTGTTTCAAAAATAACGCCCATCCTCTTGGAGATTGATTCAATAAGCAAAAATAAATCGAAATTATAAGGTGACATAATACTCGATTTGCATTTTGTTAGTGAGATATTAGCCAAATAAGTAACAAACTACTGTCGAATTAAAAAAAATAAACAAAACCATTTATTAGAAATTTGTTACAAAATGGGAACAAAATTTATAAAAATGGTTCAAATACGTCACCTTCATGTTTTCATAAGTGGTGCGTAAGCATGTATACATATTATAACTATAACTGAGCACTATATCATAATGTTCGCTAACTGGTTCAACATAAATAAATATGTTCATTAATAAGTGGCCCCAGGAAAAAACGTAAGGGGGTTGAGATCGGGTGATAGAGGAAGTCATGCAATTGGCCCATGTCTTCCAATCTAACGGCCAGGGAAATTGTTATTTAAAAAATATGTAATTTCCATAAATGTAGTCATCAAAGTGGTAAATGGTCTCAAAAATATCAAAAACAATGGAGCAATAAGACGAGTAGGCAAAACGGGTGGACCACATATTTCATTATTTAGAAATTTCCCAAATGTTTCAGGAATTACGTCAGACCACTGGCAAAGATTATGGTATTTATGATACTCCCTTGAAAATCCGTTCCTTTTTATCAACTTCGTGGTTCAAAAACATTTTAGTTACAAAGATAAAATTTAGACTGATCAAAAGTAAAATAAAAAGTAAATGTTCTTTATTGGAACAATTGTCATGCGGCTAACATTTGTTTTGGTCAGAGGATTGTCTTATATCGTCCTAGTAAAAAGTAGTAAATAAACTTTTTTGGAAGATGTAAACTAATAGCCTGTACATAATGAACCAATAAAAAAATTTTTTTGTATGGAAAAATCTACAATGAACAGTTTTTTCCAGGGGTTCACGCACTTAAGGTGTACAGAAATCTTTTGTTTTTGTCTGATTTAAATCAAACTGGTTCAAAAGATAGAGGTCACCAAGGTGATTTAAGATCACAAAATCACTTTCCATCTTTAAATGCAAGGATCTATGATGCTAAATTATATGAAAAGAAATCAAAAAATCAGTAGGCATTTTTTAATCAAAAATTTTATTAACAAAACTTGTTCGAAATCATTCAAAAACCCTGAATCGAAGTTTAGTTAAATTCTAAAAAAAAATTAGGTTTTTGAATAATTATAGGCATTTTAATGAAAATTATTTCTAAATTTATTTTCTTGAAACACAATTTACACAAATGAATAATAAATACAACAAGAAAAATATTATGTTCTATCAAACCTCCGTGCAGGGGCCTCAATTCGCTCTCTGTTATTCATATGGGGACTTTTTGAGGTCAAATTCGGCAGCTTGAATCGGTTTTCCATTGTGCCATTTCGTGGCGCATTTTGTAGACTTCATTCTTTAGAAACTCCCTTAAAAAAGTCGGGCGAGGCAGGGACCTGGCGGTCAATTAATAAAAGGGGGTATTTCTTTCAATCACTCCGGGAAAGTTGTCGTTTAGCAATTCCGTACTACCATTGCATTGGGGATAGGGGTTCATCAAGTTGAAAATATCAGTTTGTTGTAGCAATAAGGCAAGTCAATTTCTAATTGAAAATTCAGTTTGCAAAAAATAGAGCGAAACGTTCCTCATTTAAATTTCCCCCCAAAAAAATTTCGGCCATTTTTTTTTTTTTTTTAAATTCTCCACCACACTTTTTCTTTTTTTTGGTTCTTTCGTCGCCCCCTTACAACAAAGAGGTTAATATTGAGTATTTTAAGGGTTAACTGTGCCATTAGTTGTAAATGTCTGATTGAAAAAATATTTTTTAAAAAATTAGGTTGTCAAAACCTCCCTGACAAAAGAATATTCATTTCCTTCTCTAATTGTCTAAAACAGGTGAGGAGATTTATTTCGAGGAAGGTGAGTATTGGGACAAATGTGGAAATTCTCCTTTGGGGCCACAGGATTGTATCTCAAACTGAATTTCGCATCTCTAGTACGATTTTTACACTTTGCCAGTAGTGAATACATGATCTATTGGGTCGTCAAATTCTTGCTCCCTCGCTGTACGAGAATTATCACCAATAACAATAATTTTTGAAATAAATATGTTAGAATACAAAAAATCAGACACCAACAAATTTACTTTCCGACAACAATCTGACGTTTACAGTGAACAAAGGTTATTTTCGAGAAATTGGGACTGTTTTCCCAAACCTATTTTTTTAGAATTTAACAACTTCGGGGGTTTTGAATGATTTCGACAGTTTTGTTAATAAAATTTTTGTTAAAAGTCTTGATTCTTTGATTTCTTCATATAATTTGCATCGTAGAGGGCTTTGCATTTAAAGTGAACATTTTGTGTCTTCGACCTGATGCCCTATCTTTTGAGACCAGTTTGATTTAAAGATAGGACAAAAAACAAAAAGGGTTACGCTTTAATCTAAGTGAGACACACTGTGTGTGTAACAGTAAAGTATTCCGAAGCTTTGCGATGTCGATTATCGTCGAGATTTTAAAGTTGGTGTACCAAATTATAGTTTGAATTTGTTACTAAATTGAGTCGATTCCAGATCAAATTTGTCTTGACGTTTCGAGCAAAATACTTGGACATTCGTAAAAACACTCTTCATATGTTATATCAGAGAACAGTTAATAACAACACCTAAATACTTTATATAGTTGAGTTTCTGTATTGCAATAATGGAGTCGTATTTATTTGTTTTTTTTTTTTAATTTAATAAAGTTGATTCGTACCAGTCTTCAATCTTCATTTTCGTCTTAAGCAACTAGTTAACAATTATTACAAGTATATAAAATAGTTTTTTTTATCAGTGTAACAGATAATTCATTAGATTTAAGAAAGATTATTTATTTATGTACCTACATACTAAAAAAAATGGGTCCAATTATAGTCCCCTGAGTTACACCATATTTGCGTAAAGTGTTACTGATATTAAACTTTGTTTACAATTAAATAAATAAATTTTGAATAACTATACGCTGTATATATAATTTTAAATGAAATATCATGCTTTTTATTGTGCATATCTTAAAAGAAGTTAATCAGTACCTACTTATGATTATTATTCTCCATGAAGTCCCCTGCATTTTACCTCAACTGACAGAATAACTAGTAAAACGATACTTTGCACGTGTACAATATCCTTGTAGGAAAGTGTTGCCATATTTTTAAAATAATGTCGTATACAAGCAGTGGCGACTCGTGATATTATCCGCAGAGGAGGCTTGAAATTTAAAATGCAACTAAATTTCAATATGATTACCATTTGCAGATTTCCCCACCACCCTTGAGGTAGTACAAAGGCCGTTACATTTTGTTCGTGGGTTGATCGCCAGAATAGCCCTACTATCCCACTTATAATTAAATTATAACTTCTAATAAAAATCAAAGCAGTTTTGGAAAAAAAATTCAAAAATAAAAGTGTTTTTCTACAAACAAAAAATTGTATTCGTTATCATTGTCAGAGTGTAAAATTATTACTTTTAATAAAAATTACAATAGTTTTGAAAAAGAAGTTACATAAAACATATTTTCTAAAAAATAAATAACGTAAATCAATATTTCTTCTAAAATAATAACTAACTATATTAATCTTTGGTGTAAAGTCTAAATATGTAAACTATAATGGTGTCCAAAATTTCTGTAAAAATTTGTTTGTAATGTATGTCTGTCCTGTCAAAGTTATATGTTGTCTTTCTTTTTTTTAACTTTGGCTCATCACCTAATTCTTCAATATTTTGTAAAAAAAAAAAACATTGTATAAAGTATTGAATTGTATTTCGTTATTGCGAAATTCTTTTAATTTAGATATAAGTGACTTAAGTTTATCTTTAGAATATGTTATAACAGTTAATTTATTCTGTAAAATTTGGAAAACAGCATCAGTTTGCTCAAATATCATTTTAAAAACCTTTAGAAAGAATACTAAGTTTTTATCCAACAATAACGATGTTAATCCGTAAGCTGCTCTTAAAATCTGATCGTCATTTAAAAAGTCTTCACAAAATTAAAAACGTCAATAAGTTTTTTCCTGTATATGTCAATAGTAAAAACAACTCTAGATGAAAAATTCCAACGAGCATTACTCGGAATTCTATGTTCCATAATACTATTTAAAACATCAGATCTTTTATTAGATTTTGAAAAAAATTACGAAAAACCAGAATATGTGAAAAAGATATTCTAACTTCGTTAATTCCGTTACAGGCTTTACTCAAAACCAAATTTAATTTATGTGCGTAACTGTGAGTGAAGTAAGCTGGAGGAGCAATATCTTTTACTTTAGTTTGGAGTCCACTAAGATGTCCTGACATAACCGCAGCACCGTCATAGGTTTGTGCAACTAATTTATTTTTCAAATCAAATTTACCAAATTCGTCGATTAATAATTTAAATAAACTGGCCACGTTTCTTCCACTACTCACATAAAAAAACCAACAAACCTTTCAACAACTTCACCGTGCATTACATATCTAAAGATTACGAAAATTTGAGATTTACAAGTAATGTCCGTCGTTTCATCAATTTGCCATGAGAAAAATTCGCAATTATGTAGTTTTTCATAAGTTTTGCCTTTAATAATGAATGTAACACACTCAATTAGGTCATTTTGAATTGATTTAGACGTTCCGGAAAAAACGGTGGCGTTATTCAAAGTTCTCTAATTTCATATGTTTTTAAAAAATCTATTAGCTCCTTGAAATTTCCTCTATTATACGAACTGCGTTTTTCCTCATGTCTTCCAAGAATTTTTTTGAGATGATAAATATACTTTAACGGCATCTCTTTAATATTTTCCTATTTTCACGGACTTTTTCAGTTTCTATTTCTCTTTTTTGCGCAGAATCCAAGAAATTTACAATATTTTGTTCACCCAACATTTCGAATTTAATACAAGTTGAAACATGCTCCTGGGATTTTTCATGTCTTTCTAAACCTCGAGATAAATTTTGCAAATTATTAAAGTCGGCTCTTCCCCAAATTGAGGATTGATCATTAGTAAATAACAAATATTTCCAACAATATAATTTGTTTCTAACTGTTGATGCCGTTAACCACTCGATTTTTTGATAATTGCTATCACTAAACCCTCTGTTTTGTTTACCACTTGTGAAAACTAATGACAGCATTGATGGTATAGGTCTGATCATTTTTTTAATTCTTACCTTTTGATGATAACTAAGATAACTAAATTCATTTAACAACAAATAATCCATCCGGTTTGGACAACAAGAGATGTCGTTAGGAATGTTTTCACATAGAGCACTCATTTTTCGACCAGCTGTTAAATATTTTATGTATGTTTATATTCTCCCACGAAATCACAAATTGCCACTGTTCTTGTTCTATAACTGTTCATTCTCTTGTGAGAAAAGAGATCAACGTTGAACTGAAGTGTACATGCGCTAGAAAGAGAGGGGGCTGGAAGCTAGCTGCCCTAACTGACAGATCCAAAATGTTTACAGAGATACGCGCCAATAATTCAGCGTCACTCATCACGTAAAACAATGTATTGAAATGGAGGCTAGTTGGCCTCTAGCCTCCGTTCATCTAAGCAAGCGCGACGAGAGACCGGGCAATATGCATACGTGGAGTGGATTATCTGGACTACAATGAATTATAAACAACATTGAGAATTGAGATATACATAAGTAGAAATTTCTACTTGTAAGAAATATTGGTTTGGAGATATTCTGCTTCTCCCAAAATTGTAGAGGAGGCTCATCCTCCCCTGACGAGTCGCCACTGTATACAAGACCGTAGTGGCAACAGAACACGTGTGACGTAAATCCCAGTGATTAATAAAAACGAATAAGTAATGCAACAATAGAAATTGTAATTCATGAACTACTATTAATAATTCATTATTCCATTCATACATTTTTTCGTAATCTAAACTAAGACTAAAAATGTTTTATGGATGTGTCATGTAGGTGTACAATGAAGATTGTGTTTACCTATTACTCCCATGTGTTTTTTTTTGTTCTTCATTTTAGCACGTTTCTTTAATTTTTTCCATTATTTGTTAAGAATGTTTTTTTTATTAATTTATAGTATTTCGAAAATTGTCAGTTCATTGGTATAATCATAGTATACTAGCGTAACCCTGTCGAAATTGACCGGTATTGGAAAATCAAGTAGTGACGAAAGTTTCATGTTACAGCACCTCCTTAAATTTCTTGGTGTAGTACATCATAAAATTTCGTCATTATACCCTCAAAATGGAGGATGTGCTTCTTATGGACAGTTATACATTTTAGGAACTCAACAGTGTACAAATATGTTAGTACTTCGCAAATATTTGTTTTTGGTTAATTAAACGCAAGAGTTCCTTACTTTTGCATGAAACACGCGAACGCAACGTCTGGCCTATTATTAGCAGTTTCATAAGAATGTTGCTATTTGTAATTTCAGGCCATAAAGGATTATTTGTAAACTCAAAAAAATGTCTGGCTTACCAAATTTTCTTACAATGGCCATTGCGTCCTGATAATTTTGCATCATGTTTCTAGGACTGCCAGTAAACGATGAAGGTAAAATAACAACACGTCCAGCTTTTAAGTTTCCGTTGTCGGCCCTTATATGTAAAGCATCTGCAAGACCAACGTATGTATCTACTCGCAATTTCACCTGTTGGTTACGGATAAATTTCAATCTGTCGCCTTCGATGCGACAGTAATAATCAACAATCAACTGCTGCGTTAACTTCCCAGCATTAATTATTAGATTGAAGTCTCCTACAGGAGTTAAACCCGAACCATAAGTCTGTAAGATATATATTCTCGCATAGAAATATTTTGGCGAATTTTAGTTTTGCGCTCTCCACCAGTTGGCATTGAAATATGCCATCCTGGTTCCTCGCACGGCCAGATTAATACATATGACATCGGATCGCAATGCATACTGTAAAATCTATATTTTTTATTCCACCGTCATGTGCGTAAACAGCAATATGTCTATGAGAAGGTGGAGCACCGTCGGCTGATTCAAAAACAGCTGCAACTTCAGAACTCATTATACCGTCGTATTTTAGACGTTTTTGTGTGCGTTCGTGTCTCCTTTCCCTGCCGCCAGTCAACGTCTTTCTTAATTTACGTTTTTTTGAAATATTATGTTGCACAACATTGCAGAGTGGTTTTCCACATCGGCATCATTAGTGACAGGAAAATTCTAAAACACTATAATGTCCTGCATCAACATTACCAGAAAGAAATAAATTAGAAATAATATTTCCAGTACCATAATCAAGAGTTTCGTTATTATTATTATCTCAATACACTCTAAACAAATATCAGGAAACGCTGACTAATACAGTGCAATTCGACATGGCCGGCGAACCGCCATCTAAAGACAATAAATTTTCGTATTCAGCGGAATTTGTAATCGGTAACCGATAGGATGGATTCCAACAATAAAAACCTTCATAATATTCCCATTCATTTTTAATTTTTTCGACAACTTGCATGCATATCTCGCGATGATGTTGGTAATTATTAAATAAACAATGCGAAACAGAACGAAATAAACAATTTCCGTCACCTACAATAGGAACAACATGTGTTACTCGAATTAAACAATAACCGAACAGCACACCGGCACAGATTCTGTGACACTGGCACAGAAAAGCAGCGTGGTTGTCTCTGGCCAAACCGGCTAAGATGCATTAGTTCCATTTCTTAAGAGTCGTAGAGGTCGCTTAGTAACGCGCGCTTAGCATACGATAACATGCATTAGTTTTTGCTTATTTTGTTTTACAAATGAAAATTACATTAAAAAATTAAAAATTTTCATGATCCATCTGAAGGTAGAGACCTTTCATTGAAAAACAAAATTATCAAAATTGGTGTAGCGGTAGCCGCTTGAGGAACCGAGGAGGAAACCTTTTGAGCTTTTATATATGTATAGATAGATGTTTTTGAATGCGGCTTCGTGGTCAAGTGGTAAGAACAATTGCCTCTCACCTTGGAGTTCCGGGTTCAATCCCCGCTCGAGGAGTTAGGATTTTTTTCTAAACTAGAAATTAATCCTAGCATACTCGGACATTGGGTGTGTGTGTCCATTGTCTCTAGATGTGTAGCCCTTTCCCGCACAAAGTACTTTCAGGGATACAGGGTGTTTAATTAAAAAAAAAAAATAAAATGTTTAAGGCAGTAAGGGGTGGTTTTCAACGCCAATCTTTCATTTAAACTCATGGAAAATATAAACCCAGAACATCATTCTACATTATACAGCGTGTCTCCAAAGTAAGCTAGTCGTGATTCTTTAACTCCCGATATTATAAACAGTTTAAACGAACATTTAACTTAAAGGGAGTTTTAGTGACAAGAAAATGGATTACAAACAAAATATAAATATTAGATAGCAATCCTATAGTTTAAATTAATATTAGGGTTTAATGACTATCGTATTTATATCTCGATTTAAGTTTTGCTGGAATATCTGATAATACATTTTCCTGTCACTTAAATTCCCTTTAAAATGTTGATTATACCGGGGGTAAGTGATTTTGTGAAATCAATTTCTTATGGATATATTATATCTTATGTAACGTAAGGAAATGGTACTCGTGTAATGAGTCATTTTGACACCCTTCAGTACAGCAGCGGTACTTTGAACTTTTTATTTCGGTACGGTCATGAGCGACAGTTCCTGTTTTAAAGTGTAGGAACACTAATTTATTCTATCAGAAGTATGATAGAGACTAGGATAACTCAGTGAAGAAACGGAATCTCCAGGTGTCTGTGCGTGTGGTTGTCGGTTGCGTAGCAATGGACAATTTCACCTTACCTGCCGAAAATGATTCTCGGTGTACAAACAGATTTATTACTTTGCTTTAAATAAAAGGTAGAACTTTAACTTTACTTATTCTATATTATTTAAGACTGATTTACAGAGGAATAAAAAACAATAATAAAATACAACAGTTATGTTTTAATGGAACGTAGACACTAAGCTATATTACAAGTAAGCAACCAAGGAACCAAGCAAGAGGTTATGATAATGCAAAAGCGGTGATCAGTTATATCAAGCATAGCTAAGTTACGGAAACTACTACTACGGTTTTACTATCGGCAAGCAATATTTAATGTTTACTATAAACATCTGCAAAAGCAAGCACGCTGTGATTCGAAATAAAGCAATATTACAGGGTGTACCACCGTAAACGACAAACCCACTTAGGTCTGAATAAAATAAAAAAACTATCAACGGGATAATCACTTCGTTACACCCAAAGCAAATTATTCGGAATTTAAAGGGTATATCTTTTTTATTTTGTAGGCAAATCTCAAAAATTCAAAAAAAAAAATACGAGGGCGACTGAATTTATAAGTGTCAATGAACATCGTATAAATATGTTTTAAATTTTAATAACAATAACAGTTGACCAGTGTCGGAATTATTAAGGAAAAACGTTATCCCATCGAGCGCATTTGGTACTCCGTTAGGAAGCATTTTCGGACTCATATTATGAGGAACTGTTCCTTAGGACATGAACACACTTCCAGCAGAGACAACCACGAGACGTTCAAGTACTTGTATTATTTCTATTCGGAATATTGCACTGGTCTACTGTTTGGGAAGGTGAGAATAGATGGCGTGCGCGATGATGAGCCGTGATTTAAAAAAGCGCGCAATGCGTTTTGTTGGCTGTTATATTTTCAATTACATTTTAATGAAGAAATGAAACAAAACAGGTAAAATAAATCGTTTATTGATAGAAAATCAATAAAATAACAAGCCACAACGAATGCAATAATTATGAAGATATTTTAAATAATCTAAACCACAGAAAAATAAATGGCTAAACAAAAAGTTGAGCATTTTGCAATTAAATAATAACGATTATAATATTTTCTTGAACAACAGGTACCAATGTAATACAAAACCTATATGGCAAGTACAAAAAATATATAAATAAGCCTACCAATAAGGAAAAAAAATGTACATTTGCTTCTCAACATCCCAGATATATGTATCAACATCGATTAATGCTGCACATTATTTATACAATGTGGTCTGCAATTTAACAATACTTTTAACAAATATAATAGTAATATTTAATTGCTTAGGTAAAGCTTACATTAACAAAACATATTATAAACACCGATAGGTTTTTACAAATAAATATACATATCCTACATAAGAACGAAGAAGTACTTGCTCGTAGGTACATAAATTATATACCTAATTAATAATTATTGGTTAAATATAAACATATTAGGTAGGCGCATATGTACATATTACAATTTTAAGCAACATCAACACTTGAAATTATAAAAAAACATTAATAGCATTAAAGTTATCAAGCCATAAGAAGCTAATAAAATAAAACATATTTATTTTATAGTTTGCAAACTGTTTCTGACTGCTGCTGGAACAAACCTCATATCAACAACTATCGATGCTGGAATGTCCTCAGCTTATGTTTAGATTTCTTTGCATCTCTACGATTCTGAATGTTTTCTTTGATTTTTTCTTTTACACCACCAAGGAATACCAATTTTCCACACAGCTTTCACGATCTCTCTGGTTACAATTTCATAATGGTCAGAACAGGAATACCATGAGAAATTCACATTATCAAAGATGAATTCGGTAACTATAACAGAAATCTTGGGTTTATGGCAAAAGGTGTCTAATGTGTTTTCTAATATTGTGATGGCCTGACCTACAGCCACCACTAAAGGTTCTGAAGGATATAGCAAATGTTCTGTATCTGACCATTCCTTAAAACTTATAAATAAATTATGAGGCGACTCCGGACTTGACAACAACTGGTAACAGCAGGTTGCACAATCTATATGCTCAAGAAGCTTTTTCACAATGAACCCACTGACGTAAGCAACTGATAAAGTTGCCGTTGTTCCTTGCTTTTTGTTTCGTCAACCCATTTAAAATTTGAGTTTTTAGACTTGCTGAAAACTGCACGGCTGTTGGATTGTCTCCGCACCCACAGCCAGCGCGAACAGCTTTCTAGGAGAAGCATCAACACGAGTGACTCCCTTAATACCTCGAAACATGGAACAGTGCGTAGGGGTACTTGGACTCCTTTGCAAACCGGAACAGCTTGGAATTGGGTCTTCAATTACTGCTTCTCCTGTAATACAATATCCATGTACTGCTCAAATTCAGATAAAAAATCTGATTTTGCTAACAAAACAGCCACAAAGCTTTACATGCAAAAAATATGTCTTTTTATACATATGCAATCTTGCAAATTAAGTAGTATGACGTTTGTAGCTTGATAGAAAATAGAAAAATGAGTATGTGATACAGAAACATCAGCGAATCTGACTTATCAACTTACAATCGCTGAGTAACACAGTAGAATAATAAGAACGTAAAGTGTACATACTCCAAGTAAAAGAAGTAAGTAACCAATAACTATAACATATGCCTGTATTAGTACTTTCTAAAAGCTCTTGATCACTTGTAAACTCCACATTTCTTTGAATTACCATTTCTTGTGAAGGATCCAGTTGTACTTGGCATGGGAATAATGTGGGAACAGCATCAGCACGCAGCCTCCGTGTTGCAAGGTTCATGTAACTGTTTATAGAAAAATGATGATTGCAAATCAAATAGTTGCGAAGTGATATATCAGGAACACATTTTATTCCCATCATTTCTTGCCAAATTTTGGACCTAACAAGAAGGAAACAATTTTATTTAAATACCTTTAAAACACAAAACACAAACTTACTTTTGGTCATTGACTGGAAAGTAGTGCATTTTTTCTACCTGATCTATATTGAATTCACAAATAAGACAATGTTTTTGTGGCATGGTTATAATAAAATTAAATATTACACTAACATTAATAAAAAGTTCAAATAAAATAGTATTTAAAAGTCACAGTATTTTACAGTTCGTAATCCAATATAAAATAAAAAACGACAGGCACCACACAATATCAGCATCAACACAAACAATATGGCGACCGGATCCAACATCAACGATAACGTTCCTTGTGCTGCTATCGCCATCTACGAAAATCTTCCCAAACTGCAACAAAGATAGATTAATTGAGCAGCACCTATGTACAACAAGGATGGAAGTATATCAATAATTATACCTAAAACCGAAAAAATTTTTATATGTACTTGAATGTCTCGTGGTTGTCTCTGCTTCCAGAGTTTTTCCCGTAATTTCGAAACACCCTGTATAATATAAAATTTATATTTTATATAAAAAGTCTTTACTTTTTAACTACTTTGAAATAATATATGACTCAAGTTAAATAGAAAATTAGTTGTCATTTAGGATTTCACGGTACATAACACTAACAAGGTAATATTCAACCAATTAATTTCAAGACTACACGCTTTTGCAGTTAAACTCTGCCAGACTTAATTATTTTGTGGATCTATGTCGCTCTGTTTGTTCATAAGAAGAGAAGATACACTATTCAGTATTTTTTCAATAATCTGGTTTATAATCGAGTCAGCATCCGTTCTACATTTTGCTTCTCGATTGACTCTTGATGAAGTCCTAACAGCACAAAAACTGATATTGTTTACCAAGAAATTAAGAACGCAAAGGAAACCGTATTGATTCTTATGTAAGTTATACAGGTTGGGCCTCAAATAAGTGTAAATATGTTACGAGTTTATGCTATGACCTTATTTTTTGGTATTAGTGCAGTAAAAATAAATTATGACCTGGGCAAAATTGCAACACAAATGATTCTTTTTGCATTATATTGTGTGAAGTGTCTTTTATAACATATTCAAAATCCCCATTAATGCCGGCTCAGGAAGTCAGTGAAAATCCAAGATGGCGGCTGATTTTTTTTTTATTAAAAAATTTATAACATTGTATAACTTTGTATTTATAATGTATAACTTGGCAAAAATGTTTAAAATACAAAGATAAAAGTACAAAAAAATAATCATTGACTTTACTTAATTTCTTTTTCAAAATGGCGCCTATTTAAATAATTAGGTATTTAGTTTTCTAATATTTAAAGGCCACCATTTTGGAAAAAAATTTGCACTCAAAATAGGTCTTATTATGTACTAAAGCATGCCATTTACATTGTACTTTTGTATTACCTTCATACGAATCGTTAAATATATATGACATTCACAGGAAGTAAGGAAATGTTTCTCACTAATAAGGGAAACAAGCAGAAAATAAATACTCTAATCGCTGAAAAAATACGGCAACAGGGATGTTCAGTAATTCATGCAGTTGATGATGCTGATGTTGACATTGTTAAAACTGCAGTGGAATCTTCAAAAATTAAAAATACAACAGTGATAGGAGAAGACACTGACCTATTGGTATTGCTGATTTATTGGTGTAATCAAGCATACCACAAGCTGTTTTTCAGAAGTGATAAAAAACCTTCCAAACAGAATAACATTTATGATATCAATGCCATTAGATATTCGCTCGGAAATGACTTAGCGAACAGTCTATTCTTTATACATTCGTATACAGGATGTGACAGCACCTCCAGAATATTCCATATTGGAAAGCAATCTGTTTTCAAACGTGTTGTTGAAGATCAATACTTTCGTGAACTTGCACTATCGTTCAACTCAACAAACCTTAATCCTAGTCAGGTTGAAGAATTTGGAAAGAAGATAATGGTATGTATTTTTGGTGGAAATCCAGATGATACACTAAATACACTTAGGTATAGAACTATTATTGATAAAGTATCGAAGGCAAAATGTTTCGTTCAGCCACAGAACCTTCCCCCAACGGAATCAGCTGTCAAGTACCACAGCCCCTGTGCATATTTGCAAATTTGTATATGGAAGCAAATGCAAGAAGGCTTGAACCCACCAGAGTGGGGATGGAGTATACATGATAATATGTATGTATCGAAAAAAAAATGGATTTGCCACCAGCACCTGAAAGTATATTACGCATAGTAAGATATAACTGCAAAACCGGCTGTGGTGCCATGAAATATAGTTGCCGAAAGAATGGTTTGGAATGTACCAGTTCATGTGGTCAGTGTCAAGAAACAAATTGTGAAAATAGTCCGCAGCGAATAGAAGATGACGAAATGGAAAGTAGACATGAAGATTATGATGAATTGTGAAAAAACAGCCAAATCATTTTAATTTTTGTTCAATAAAGGAAAATAACCCATACTTTGAAATAATGGTTTTTTGTTCTTGTAAGTCTAATGTGTAATAAAGTTTTCTCTAATGTATAATAGGCAATTTGAGTGATTCAATACCTATCTTACCTATTCAATACCTATTTTATGCTTTTATCTTTGTATTTTAAACATTTTTGCCAAGTTACACCTTATAAATACAAAGTTATACACAGTTATAAATTTTGTAATGAAAAATACAAAATTCAGCCGCCAACTTGGATTTTGACTGATTTCCTGCGCCGGGATTAATGGGGATTTTGAATATGTTAAAATAGACACTTTTCACAATAGAATGCAAAAAGAATCATTTGTGTTGCAATTTTGCCCAGGTCAAGGGAATTTTTACACCATATTGACTGCACTATATTGTTTTTGAAATATCTTCAGAAACGTAAACAATGAAAACTTGTCTCATTAAAAATATTACATTTGGTAACTTAAACTCTTGTAGTTAACTGTCACACGTGCAAGTGTGAATATTTTCTTGTAAAATATTTATGTAATCATTTTTTGGTAATTTGAATTATGGTTTGTTAAGTTTTATTTATTCATTTCATAAATTACTTCTCATTTTTTTACTCTGATAACTGTACTGTAGACCGTTAAGAACACCAAAATCAAAAGTTACTGAAAATCAACCTGTTAACGATTAATTTGTTTAAATGAAAACGGAGTGGACAAAATCTTCAATTTTTACTCTGTAACTTTTTTTTTCGTAAAATAACTTCCAAAATGGAAATGCGCCTTTAGTGTATTTCGAGATGTATTATTAAATGAGATTTTGTAACTCTTGCAGAATGTAAAAAAAAAACAAACGAACCTTGGACATTTCTAAAATTTTAGTAACATATTCATCTTTAATTTGATTCTGACGTTCTGAATGTTCTCTTGTGGACATTTAAAATTATTTATTTTTATTTTAAACGGAGTTATAAGTGTATATGAACACACAGAAGACAAAAATTTTGTCGTAGAAAAAACCCACAGTTATTTAGGTGATATCAGGACATCTCTGATGTATTTGTTTTACACGAATATTTATGCAAATTATTTAACGTATATAGAGAAGCGTCTAAAAATAGAAATATTATTAGCACTTTTGCATCTCTGTGTCATAGACCTACGCGAACTTGAAAATTTACAATTGTAATTTACGAATCAAAATATTAGCTTTTCCACTTAGCAGCTCTACATTTTATTTCGAAACTTTACGGTCTACAAGTTTCAAACCACAGTTCTGTTAGCAACCAATACATTTTAAATAAAGAATTTATTACAATACGTAAGTGTGATTGCAAGAATTAATTATTTATCATATTATTATGTATACGCCAGTGTTACTAGTCGAATTGTGTATCCTATCCTCCGATAGAGATGTGTCGTATTTGTATGATTCGTATGACTCTTTCCGATGAATCGTATGGTACGAATTTTTGGCACCGGTACAGTATGGTATTCGCACTAATGTACTAAGATACTCAGATAGAAATGACTCGAGGTGGAGGTAGTGCTGAAAGACAAAAGACACGAATCGATGTTTACTAATTCCAATTTCGTATCGTGTTATTGTATTGTACTAATCATACTATCTTATCATCCGCTTGAATGGGTCACCGTATCATCGTTCCCAATGTTTAGCCATGACATCACCAGCTCCAGGGAACCACTTAGAATATCGTGTCCCAATCTTATTTTATATTCTTGATTAGTCACCTAGATTCATCGTACTTCGATCTAGCCATAACAATCCTTGATCGCGGTACCAGTGGTAAACACTGCCTTGCTGACACGGCCAATTATAACAAAAAGGAGCGTCCCCGCAATTAACAGGGTTCAAGGATTGAGATTCCTCATCATCTAGCTAGCTGTTTTGCTAAATAAAGTACAAGACACAATTAGTACTTGAATGGTATGGAAGTTTAAAGAAAATCCATCGTACATTGTATCGCAGGCAATAAATGCACAAAAGATCTAGCAAAATTAAGAATCAAAACAATTTGGCTAGGCAAAAGTGAACTGGGATGGAATGGAAAGGAGTATTTCCTAGCTAGCATAGTCGCTGTCATAGACTGACATATGCCGCTGGGCTAGGTACCCATTACCGACACAGTCACAGACACAGGTACAGTCACAGACAAAGTCACAGACATAGGTACATAATGGCTTACAGTCATAGAAGGGAAAGGGCACTTACCATTTACAAAATTGTTTTAAAGTACTCAGTAGGTATATGTCAAACCGTGCCCATAGCTCTTTTAATATCATTTTAATCATAATTGTGATTACGTGATACCCATCATCATCATAAACATATTTTTAACTGCTATTAACTGGTCATCAACATCAACATTTACCAATTGATCACCTTCATGAACATATTACCAATTGATCATCATCATGAACATACTACCAACTGTTCATCAACATCAACATATTGCCGATTGGCCATCATCGTGAATATTTTACCATTGTCAACATCATCACCTCTTGTGAACCATTCATCAAGGTCGGCAGGTTACATTTTTATTACTTAAACATTTTCATTTAGTAACCCAACAGCATTTAAATAGTGAGCTGTGCTTTCTCTCAAAAAGTTGTTGAACCTCCCAAAACATACTTAACATTACTGTAACCAGGGTTAACAATAGCGGCACGTGGAATTTTATTTTTCATTTTCTAAAATCCTAAAATAAAATATTACATTCGCCTGTCGTGTTTATTATTTATCCTCAATCTTGGTGTAGAGACACCTGGTGACCTTCTGAGTATAAATTCAAAACATCTGGATAGGCGTTAGTATATGAACTAGGCCAGGGGTGGTCAGAAATCGTCGTCAAATTCAAGAAATCTATCCTTATGGCTCCTCCATCCATCTATTGGTTCCATTATGATGTAGAAAGGCATATTATGCTTCAATGGACGATCTGACTTATTTATTGTTGAGAGAACGTTGACCGCTCAAGTGTGTGTTGACAATATCATAAACAATATTATTCTTCAATTTCATGATGCCATAATCAGTGAGAAATTTGTTCTTAGATGATAATACCCGCCCTCATCTTGCAATAATAGTTTCCAATGCACTATAATACCTTGGAATTCCGGCACATTCACTTCCACTGAGGTCACCAGACCTCAGTCCCATTGAACATATGTGGAATATGTTCAAAAGAACCATACGTGAGAATCAAACTCATCCACAAACAATGTTGAGTGTGATCCTTCCAGAAATTCGGGTCAATATCTTTAAAAAATTACATCACTAATAATATCGACAATATACCTAGACAATATCAAGCTGATATTGATGCAAATGGGGGAAATACACCTTAATAAAATGAAATAACCGATTTGCAGCTTCATATTAAAAGTTTTTTTTTTATTTTGGTTTATTTGTGAATAAAAGAACTAAGAAAAATCCGAGGCTAATAGCCTCGTAAACGTAGTGGATTTCAGAAAATGGCTGTACTCGTCATTTGTCGGAAAGAATCAGCCAGGTTTTTGGAAGCTGAATATAAGACAGATAGAAATGGTTTGTCCCTTCAACCAATGACATCACTTAACTACATATTTCACATTAACGAATAGGTATGTTAATGAATTCATAGCCCAATGATCCTTAGTCTTATTATCATTAGTCATTTAGGTCAAAGTGTGTAGATACCTCCTTCAATCTACTAGCAATTATGGCCCACCTGAGGTGCAATCCTCAGTATTGTGTGAAGTGTTATTTAATAAAACAAATTCTTTGTTTACATGCGTGTTATGATTGATCCTTAAGTTATTTAAAAGCGATTTTTACGCATCTAAAAAAAATATTACCATATGATTAAAATACGAACAAGGGAAATATACGAGCTGCATATGGCGCTAGAATTTCAATTTATTTTGAACAAATCCGTTGAATTACAATGACTTAAGCAACTTTACATGAATTAAATGTAAAAAAATGTCACGTTTAATCAAAACTCATTTGAAATTCAAATCCTGCAAGGTTACAGTGTCAACTTCTCATTTAATTCCATTACAATGATGTGTTTTTGTTGAGAGAAAATCAAGTCTATTAAATATTTAAAATGTTTGGACACCTGCTTACAATAATACACAAGATTATTGTCAGTTTCTAATCTATAAGATATACACAGCTATTGTTATTGTTAACTTTGTTGCAGAACAAGATCCTGAACCATGTGAATGCTAATAATTTCCGCTGATTAAGCTATTTACACCTTGCTCTTGTTTTGTTGAACTGTTTCGAAAGTGCCGCAGATATACATACGTAGGAGTGTGGGAAAACTTTTAAATTTACGTTTATTTTTACATTGTCACTATATACAGGTACCGGCGGCGCACAGTGGACGGAAACACCGAAAAGCTGGCCAAAATATGAGCTATTTTACTGAAATTGTGCATACAGGGTTTTTTTGTGTCGCTGATCAAGAATCCGAAGTTGAATTTTGAAAAAAACAAAATGGCGGCCATGAAATCCCCCCAAAACATACCAAAAATCGCCAATTATCGCTGCATTTTTACAAAACTTTGTATCCAGTTTTTTTGGGTTGCTGATGAAGAATCCCATATAGAATTTCAAAAAAATTACGGTCAAAAATATATACATAGTTCAAAAATTATTATTGAATTGAAGCGAATTCATGTTTCATTTGTTTCGGGAAAATTAGGATCTGGCGAATGGAAAAAATGTGTAATGACTTTGAAAACTAATTTTATTCAATTACTATCTGAATTACATTCATGAACGCATTCAAAAGGAGCCCACTTTATGGTGCACGAATGTGCATGCATCCGTGCATTCGCGCACAACTTGGTCAATATCTCGCAAAGATGCAAAAAAGATGCAGCTAATTTTTTTATACACTTTCGAAAAATGTTCATTGAACACATTCCAATAAGTTTCTAGACCAACCATCACCAACCGCGTAACTTATGGCTTTTTTGTAGAGTTTATGAATCGTTGCATATACAAAAATGCACTCCACTTCGATAATTATTTACTAATTACCATATAAATAAACTGATCTGATACTGAGACATTTTAATTGTACTTACTTTCTGATGCAGAATCCATTTTTATGATACAGAAAACTGCACTTTGAGAATTTTTACGCTGCAGACAAAATTTATCGATTTTTGAAGCGTTGCGAGCTGCCGAGGTGACGTGCTGCACGGTCGCACAATAAGTAATTTCCTCGCTCAGGTAGTGAACCCGGACCGGTATTAACGGTCGTTTCTAATGCTAGGGGTACCACTACAACGATTTGAACCGTTTCCATTTCAAAAAAAAATCTTCATTTTTTTAATTTTGGCCAGCTTTTTGGCGTTTCCGTACACTGGGCGGCGGTCCTCTTGGAGATCGATTAAACAAGTTTTCAAATGTTCAAATTGGCCTTTGTTACTGAGATATTGGTCAAATAATTCCACACTATTGTTGAATTGAAAAAATTAAGTGCATAAGTGACTCACGAACATACCTCTACTTACACTTTAATATGGCCCCCGAAAAAGAAGTCAAGTGAGATGAGAACGGGTAATCCAGGAGGAAAGCAATTGACTCGCATCTTCCACGTGTTATTTTTGACACACCCCGTATAGTGGACATTTGTAACATAACATTTAATTATAGTTACTGATATTTCCCATAAATTATTAAATTCCTAAGGACATAGTACACCGACAATATGTCACCAAATTCCTTTGTATGTGATTAAAGACCTTACCGTTATGATTGTAACGTAAAACCTTCGTTTTCGGTTACATATTTTGCAGAAATATTACACAGTATACCAACGCTTTATCTTCTAAGGACATATTTATGAACGTTCGGTTTTTTCTCACAAGAATTTACGAGAGAGTGGTGTTTATCAAAGAATTATCACATTTAAGCACAATCTGTGTTATTTTAATCAAAGATGCGAATGGTCTACTGGTATCCTTCATACATTTTTTTAGAACTAATATCACACAGTCACACCAGCGAGACATATCAGGATTTGTTCCTATATTCAGAATTACTGTTGATGTTAGTTTTATTAGTTTCTTTTAAAGTTTTAAGTTTCTTAAGTCGTATATAAAAAAATTAATAAAAAATATTGTTACGTGTTTGCTATCCCCACAAACACCTATACTCATAGATTCGTTGATTGAAAGTCCAGGTAACACTTAATCACTACTTTATTTATTAATTAACAATTAATAACAATAGAGTAATTAATGTCTTAATTATAATCACAACTGAACACTTATAAGTCTCTTTCTTATTGCTTCTTCACTCGTTCACGTTCAACTTAAGATTAAGACTCGGCCCACCGTGCATCTTATTTATACATCCATTCTCCCGGTCTAGAGCACTCCAGAATATTCCCGGCCGATCGTGTACAATTCCAGCCTAATCTAACCAGTCTGCACAGTCCAGTGGCGTAACACTGCCCCTCCTTAAGCCTGAACGTCCCGATCAGGCAATTCATTATTCCCTGAATACTTGGCTAGTCTCTCTATATGCACCACCTTCATTTTAGATTTTGGATTTTGCTGAATTCTATATACAACGTCGTTTAGTCTGGTTACGACAGTGTAAGGACCTTCCCAGGGCGGGTGAAGCATCGGGGACCTGCCTTTCTTCCGTTGTGGGTTATATAGCCAAACCAAATCTCCCACCTGGTACCCTCCCTGAATTAGCCTTAAGATCATAACGAGCCTTCATACGATCACTTGCAATGGTAATTCGCTCAAATGGAGCCCTGGCGTTATATTGCTTATTTCTTATCTGTGGCCCCATTCTTGCCGCGCAAACTTCACATTGGCGGCACCAAGCCTCCACATCTTGACAACTGTTTACCCAGTAGAAACGTTGTCTTACTTTTGTCAGGGTTTTGTTGATGCCAAAATGTCCGCCAGACGTTCCATTATGCACTTGCTGAAGTACATCTGCTACGTGACACCTGGGGATTAACAATTTCCAAGTAACTTTCCTCCCATCTGGACTTTCCCACGCTCTCTTCAGCAGTCCATCCTCTACGATAAGGGAGTCCCATTGTGCCCATAAAGCCTTCAGCCCCACTGATTTATTTGAAATGTCCTTCCAATCGGGTCGGGTCCCTCTTTCTTTCCATTTCAGAATAGGACCAGTGTCATTATTGTTTAACTGCCCTTCCCTTAACGACCCTTTTGTCCAATAATCCGGAACATCAATCTTAACGGTCTTCATTATTTGTATATTTTGTTGTTCTTCCTTACGGTGGCAAGGCTTGCAGTCTTTCTCACGCGGTCTTTTGGAAAGGCCATCTGCTATATTCCGCGAAGTACCAGCTCGCCAGTTTTCCTGTGGCTTCTCCATTACTGCGACCCTCTCAGGGATACGCTGACGACAGTTACTCTGAATATGGCCCACTCTGCCACACTTATAACAGCGCATACGTCCTCCACTCTGTTTCCCACTACTTTGCTGTTGGGTTTGTCTCGTATCTTGAATGTTGAGCTCATGACAGTTCCTCTTAATATGGCCCAATTTGCCACACATATAACAACGGATGCCTCCATTCCGCCTCCCACTACTTTGTTGTTGGTCTTGTCTCTGCTGGGAGTTCGATTTTGTCAGTAGTTGGGTCAACATCTTGTGTAGATCAGATATCAGGTTTTGTGTTGTATTGTCTGATTTGTCTGGCTTGTCTTCCTCCACACTCACAGCTCGTACTCTCTGATTTGATTGTGTGGTATCCTTATAGGCAGCTTCAATCTCTAGTGCATGTACTAAAGCCTCACTACTAAGTTTATGCCTGGCCAACTTAAGAATTCGCCTAACTTCCTGGTCCCTTACTCCATCAATAAATGTACCAACTGCTAACTGTTGTTGAAATTCCATTGGTGCATCAGGATAGGCTAGATGGGCTAATCTTTCTACCGCAACTTCGAACTCCTGGAGGCTTTCTCCACATCGTTGTTTGCGTGATTTGAGCTGAGCCTGATATACTTGGGCGAGATGTTGGTCACCATATCTTAGTTCTAACGCTGCCTCCAAAATGTTAAAGTTTTGTTGCTGTGCGGCAGGAATTGTTTGGAGCAGGTCTAATGCTTGGCCCCTTAGTGCTAATACCAATGCTGTTGCTTTTTCTTCATCGTTGCAGTTATTTGAACGTGCAGCTGCCTCAAATTGTCTCTTATAAGTTGACCATGAACTTTGACCGTCGAAGGAAGGTGGTTGTAACCTAGCACCAGACGACAGTACCAGTTGGCCACTCCTCTCCCTTAATTGTTGCTTGAGCCGGGCTACTTCTCCTTCAACAATACTGACTTTTCCCTCAACTTGACCGACTTTTTCTTTAACTTCACTGACCTCTCCCTTAACTTCATTAACTTCAGCCCGTACATCTTCTTTCAATTGTTCAGTTACCAAGAGCATGACTTGATGCTGTCCCTCCACAATTTGTCTTAATTCTTCCTGGCGTTCCTTTTTCTGTTCTTCTTTTTCTTCCAGGCGTCTTCTCTCTTGTTCTTCTTTTTCTTCTTGTCGTCTTATTTCCAGGCTCGATCATTTTTGTCAAGTCTTCTTTTTCTTCCTGACGTTTTCTCTCTTGATCTTCTTTTTCTTCCTGTCGCTTCCTTTCTTGAGCTTCCATAATTTTTCTCTGTTCTTCTTTCTCTTCTTGTCGTATTCTCTCTTGTTCTTCTTTTTCTTCTTGTCGTCTTCTCTCTTGTTCTTCTTTTTCTTCTTGTCGTCTTCTCTCTTGTTCTTCTTTTTCTTCCTGGCGTTCTCTTTTCTGTTCTTCCATTTGTTGCACCAATGCTGCAAGTAAGTCTTGTGTTTGTTTCTCCGCCATGCTTCTTGTTGTTGGCATTAACTCACGACACGTAAATCAGTTTCAGAATAAAGTTTACTACACTATAAAATCCGTAAAATGTTGATATCACGTCTATTTTAATAATGGAATGTTCCAGGAAAATCGCGAAACAGCACTAGAAAGTCTTATTTAGAGTCTATACTTCTTTTGTGTTGATAAAATTCACTTATCTCCACTAATTGTCCAATGGAATGTTCGAGAATTTTCACGAAATATCACCAATTAGTCTTGTTTTGAGTCTATAACACGTTATTACTAGCGGCACTCGCGTATTTGCAGTTATTTCTAAATCGAATGTTCTAGAAACGTCTCGAAAATCCACTTTAAAGTCACTACTCAGTCCAGAAATAGTCCTCCAAACACTGTCCAGTAGCTCAATTTTCCGTGTTACTACTAATTTCTGAGAAGAACACTGTAGAACCTTTTCGAATATTCCCGAAATTTCTCTTCCAATCCCACTTCTGACACCAAATTGTTACGTGTTTGCTATCCCCACAAACACCTATACTCGTAGATTCGTTGATTGAAAGTCCAGGTAACACTTAATCACTACTTTATTTATTAATTAACAATTAATAACAATAGAGTAATTAATGTCTTAACTATAATCACAACTGAACACTTATAAGTCTCTTTCTTATTGCTTCTTCACTCGTTCACGTTCAACTTAAGATTAAGACTCGGCCCACCGTGCATCTTATTTATACATCCATTCTCCCGGTCTAGAGCACTCCAGAATATTCCCGGCCGATCGTGTACAATTCCAGCCTAATCTAACCAGTCTGCACAGTCCAGTGGCGTAACAATATGTTCGTTAATTTGAAGCAATCGCCCATTATGTATTTATTTATTTATGTTTTTTTTACATGTAAAGGTCTCATAAGGATTTGTTGCTAGAGACTTATTAAAACTTATTAATTAATTATAGTTTTACCAATTTATTGGGGCAAGGGTAAATTACTTTTTTAATAAGGTAGAACTAGAAAGCATACTGTGATAGACTAAATGATTGTTTTGCTTTTTAGTTAATTGAGGTAAATTAGCAGTAATAAAATTTAGTCAGTTTAGTGAGGTTGGTAAACCTGCCAATATGGCCAAAGGCTTCCGGTATCCATATAAGATATTCATACAATTTTTTGTTAATAAATCTTTTGTCATCATCATTTAAAATCATTGGTATTGTGTTGTGTGTAACGAAATATCTACCAACAGCTCTCAAGAGTCATTATCTCACAAAGGATTAAGGTAGGCTTCCTATTACACTGTGATCGCAACTAATCAAGTATATATTTTTAATTCTAAAATACATATTATGGTCCTTCGTCCCGGATTGATTAATTGGTAAAATAATTAGTGATAAACTTATTAAGTTGATTTCCGTACTATTGTTTCTTGGGCTTTGTCTATTTTATATCACAAATAAAAATGGTACATAAAATGTTAAATAATCCTATAATTAAACTAATAAATTCAGTTATGTAATATAATTGTGAGAAAATCTAATTACTTTGACTGCTGGGAATTTTATACGATGCAAATCGCTTTCCTTTTTTATGTATGTATGTATCTACATCGCGACTTCCTTCCTGCTAAATATTTATCTACATATAAATACTTGACGTACCGACCTTAGAAGCAAGTTTAAGGTACGGTATAATTTATTTATATTTATAATTAGTGTGGGTATGAACTAATGACAAGAAAAGTTAATTTGATTCACCAACAACGATAAAGAATCCTCCCTGCTTTCGATCATTCACATTTTAAAATTTGGACGGTTTATTGACATAATTTAGTGTGTTTAAATATTTATTTTGTTCAGTTAACGAATAAAGATAATCTAAACTGTTAAAACACAGATTATAACCTCGTTAATTTCTTATTTTCTTTAAATTTGCATAAGAATCAAATCTAGCGCAACTCGAGATAAGCACGTACTTTAGTAATCGCGTATGCCAACTATAAAATTTTTGCACGATTCCCGTGAAATGACCCATTTTTGGTGAATATACCGATGTATAAATGAATTTTATGCAAATTTTATACGTTCTGTGTAATAGTCACTTCAAATAGCTGTATGTGCTGAATTTAAATTTCTGTCTAACAGTTCATGAGAAATACCAACTTTTATATAAACGTTGGTACAGTGTTAAGAAACACAGTCATGAAACGGTAAATGTTGTCGCAGCTACTTGAAAAAAATTCAGACTTATTTATAATCGTAGGAACTATTTCATTCACGACAAAATTAACCAATGCGATTAATAAAGATTGGGAAGGTAAGTACAAGGTAATTTGGGGAGAATTCCCACACCTCCAAAGTTGTTATTACGAAAAATGGCAAATAAAAAAGTTATAGGTCTTTTTATGTAGATCTTGAAGATCATTTCAGAAGAGTAATGGAAGCTCACACAAAATGACTAACAGTTATTAATTTTACATGTTTAAAATGACCACCCAGTATGTTTGAATAGAACGCTTTCTTACGAACATAATGATATAGAGATTCATGGGTCTAACTCTAATACTAAGAAAGATTTGATGGCAATTTTATGTGAGTCCCACCACCTTTTCTTATTTCTGAATTTTCAAAAATAGTTTATATATTTAAGAATGTTTTTAAAATCTGCATAAAAAGCCCTATTACTTTTGTTTTTACCATTTTCTTGTAATAATGAAAATAACGAATTAGTGGGATGGGAATTCCCATAATGGTCCAAAATGTACAAGAGTTTTCTCAAAGCTAATTTTTTGAGATTAGGTTACTTTTTAGTGATGGAAAATAACTGTAGAGTCAGAACTTCTGGTACCGGGACACCTGGCGCTGGGATGCTCGCAAAGGTGTAATATTAATTAACGTCTCTAAACTGTTTTCTCAAAGCTCAAAATTTATAGAAAACGAGCAAATATAATATAAAACAAGAATCCAACAGTCAGACAGCAAAATATACGGACACGTGGCGTCAGCGCTACTTCATACCTGTCAAAAAAATGACGTATGTCAAAGTGATTTCTCAAAGCTGAAATTCTCCAAAACATTAATTAAAACTATAAAGTTAATAAAGGAGACAGTCAGACTCATTTATGATAGGACTACGTCAGTTAGCAGTCGATAGATGTGAGAACGGTAACTGCGCGCATTAGTACGCCTTTTTCTCAATACATATCATTTATTTTATATAAAAAAATAATTTTAATTGTTTCTTAATAATTGTAATTGTTATATATCAGTTATTATATAGATATCAGTTTTTTTATACAAGAAAGGATAATTTTAATTATTTTATAACAGAAAAAAAAAGAATCATTGATTCATTAAAAAAAAAACATCTAATCGTCAGAATCATTGCCGTCGTCGTGTTCTGCGCTAGTATCTTCATCAGAATAAAACGCGATTGCACCATATTTTTGGCGTCATCAGTGGTGGTTGATTCCGAATCTGTGTACAAATCAAAAATTCAGCGTTAAGCAATACATTACATTAATAAGTAAGGTTTTGAATCACATTTGCGAGTCGACTGGCAAAAATTACCTGCAGGTGTATCATCCGGTTGAATCAAAACGTCAGAAATGAAATTAGGTAGCTGATCGTCTTCGTACCAACTGAAATCATATCGGCCATCGATCAACTGCCAACCGTTTTCCTCTGGAATCATTGCAGTGGGCATTTTTTTATCAGCATGACTCCAATCAGCATGACTCCAATTCGCTTCTTTAGCAAAGAGTAGTTTATTCTTTGTTTTTAGTTAGAGAATAAATAATAAAATTAAATACAGAAAATTCAGAACTCGGTCAAAGAAGACCGGCAGTCGGCGCTCTATATAAAAACGATAAAACGTAAACATCATAGCCACGCCAACACTTTGTACTCCGCCGGCCGGTATTACTTTGATTTTTTGTTATCATACAGCACGCTTACCGATAGGCGGGCAGGTGCGGACTTATTTGGAGTGCGTGTTTTTGATTAAAATTTAAATTTAATTACTCAGAAACTACAACTGACTTGCGGCAAGTCAGCGCCACCAAGATTCAACGCCCCAGGCGACCGCCTGGCTCGCCTGCCCATTGGGCCTGCCTTGGTAACCCACATTTCATTGAGTTATAAAATAAACGATATGTATTGAGAAAAGGCGTACTAATGCGCGCAGTTACCGTTCTCACATCTATCGACTGCTGACTGACGTGGTCCTATCATAAATGAGTCTGACTGTCTCCTTTATTAACTTTATAGTTTTAATTAATGTTTTGGAGAATTTCAGCTTTGAGAAATCACTTTGACACACGTCATTTTTTTGACAGGTATGAAGTAGCGCTGACGCCACGTGTCCCTATATTTTGCTGTCTGACTGTTGGATTCTTGTTTTATATTATATTTGCTCGTTCTCTATAAATTTTGAGCTTTGAGGAAAACAGTTTAGAGACGTTAATTAATATTACACCTTTGAGAGCGTCCCAGCGCCAGGTGTCCCGGTACCGGAAGTGCTGACTCTACAGTTACTTTCCATCACCAAAAAGTAACCTAATCTCAAAAAAATTAGTTTTGAGAAAACTCTTGCACATTTTGGACGCCAGCTCCCCCGACTATAAAATCACCCTATACAAAAGCAATGACCTAAATGAAGAAATCAAAAATATTTATTAATACGTATTAATAAGTATTAACAAAAATACTAAATGCACAAAGAAAGAGTGGATAATGGCTGGCCTCCTAGAATATATGCCAATGTAATATAGAATTTGAAAATATATACGAAATTTATAAAAACAAGTTCTCAACTAATAAAATATACAAAAGGTCCACTTTATGGTAAGATTACAGAAAAAAATTCTAGTCAAAATCTTTGTTTCGCTGTAAAAAGATTTGTAATGAAAATAATAATGAAATAACAATAAAAGAAATTGAAATTTGTAATAATATAGTAAATGATGAAAAGATAATAGCTCACACATTCAATAACCACTATATTAATATTGAAGAAATGATGGCACTGCAAATAAATAAATAAAAGTGAATTAAAAATTAATTAAAACGACATGAAATATTCAATATTTTTAGATCCAATCTTTGAAATGAGGTATAAGTTATTAACAGTTTAAAATCTAAAAAAGCACCCAGACATGACAGTTTTAAATCTGAAATATTAAATAAAACTTGAAATGAATAATATAGATCCTGATAGCACCGACGTAGTTCTCCACGAAACACCAAAACACTATATACAGCACCTCGTCGCGCGTTTCGTCAACCAAGTTGGCATCATCTGGAGATGATTAAAACTAACCTTAACTAAAAATGTATCCTCTTTATACCTAAGCTATTGTCAGGGTTCGGTGAATCGTGACTCACTAACCAATAAAACAGGGCTATTTGGGATAGGCCCTCTGTCACTATTCATACTATTTTTACGCTTTGTGATTTAAAAGCTTTTCAAATGCATCCAGCTGTCTAGCTAAAGGAAAGATAGTCTTTAAAACTTTTCTAGTTTAGGCTAAAAATCACTGATGAATATGATAATTAAAGAAACAGAGTCCATGAAATATTTTTGGTGTAATAATCGATAGAAATCTTAGGTGGTAAATTATGTAACTGAAAAGATCTAAGGACTTCTGTCAAAATTAATGAAAAAC
>JANEYF010001919.1:0-19467 GCA_029963845.1 Rhamnusium bicolor
ATCGCACTCAAATCGGATAAGTTTTAAACGAGATATTCGAGAATTATGATTTAAAAGGGTGTATAAGACTCTTAAGAAGAAAATAATAATCACAATATTTATTGTACAGTTCGTGTTTTTCTATAAAAATTAAAATGAGATACTGATATTAATTATCCAATAAAGTATATGAAATTATAAAAAAATGTATAAATATTATAAAAACATGAATCTGGAAAAATTAAAATTCCTTGTATGAAAATTATCGATCATTTCGTAAGTTATCAAAAAGAAAGTTGTTGTCTTCTATATTATTTGTACTGGCAACTTTCTAAAAAAACACAAAATATATGGTATTACAATAAAAAGTAGGTAAACACAGGTAATATAAAAACATACCTACATATTTAAAAATTTATATTAACTACGAAATTCTGAAGACACTATTAAAATGATGTAATATGTATGTTGCTATAATATTGTAACATGGGGCCAAGCAACTAATATAAATAGACCATTCGTTTGTAATATAAAAAAAAATTGAGATTAATTTTTAACATCGCCTATAGAGATTCTTGCACACTCTTCCAAAAAATGTCCCAGAAAATTACAAGGAGAATTTGCCAATTAAAACACTTAAAACTGCCTAAAATATAAACTTTGTGAAGCAATAAAATAATTGAAATGTCCTTTCACGAATATTTTGTCTATTATTAAGTTAATAACACAGAGAAAGTATCTATTAAATTATAAACAGCTTCACAAGTTTTTGGTTAATTCACTAGAAAGAATAAAATAAAAAGTAACATTTATTTATATTCGGTGTCTTTCTCTAAACGATTTATGGCGCTAGGGTCCGTATATTCAGAAATCCTGAATCAATCGTTTCACTGCCTTTACAAGTTGGATCTTCCAGTTGAAAATAAAATATATATCCTGTATCCTTTCACATTCAATTGGACAACTAGCTGATCTAGCTGATATCTATTTTTGTTCAGCAAAATAAAGTTGACTGATAATAGAGGTAAATTTTTACCGTTTTATAGATTTTATACTAAATTACATTTGTAAGGCCACAGTTTATTGTATCATCATGAGAATTGCTGTACTGAATTATTTTTTATCCATTCTTAGTAATTCTTCAATCAACATGATGGATTTGGAAAACAAGATCAGATGAACATTTTTCTATAAAAAAATATTGCAAAATCGTCAAATCAATTCAAGGCCATTCAATTAATTTATATATTACTATATGAACGATTTTCATGGAAATATATTACATAAGTTTTATTATTATTTGAATCCTTATTGATAAGTTGTTATTGGTTTTGCCATTTTCGTTGTTAGCTGATATAATAACATTATTACTATTACGTACTGATAAAAATGACTAAACAATTTTAAGTAACTTTTTCCTTCATTATTATTACTGTAATAATTATTATGATATTATAGATATTCTTAAGGAACATGCTCGGGTACATGAATTTCCATTTGTACTTTTTAAATAAATCAGTAAAACCTACATTAATAATTAAATTATAGAAATGTCTGTAGTTAAATAAACGTGTAGCAATAGGTTTCTTAAATTATATTTTATAAGTACTAAAGCTAGTAATACTGTTCTTGTACGAAAACACGGAATATCGCATGTCACAATGATCCCTATGCTCTGTATTTAGTGATTAGTTGCCCAAAATTGCCGGTGTTACAAAGACCATCAATGTTTAATAAATTTACAGGGTGAAATACTATTTGGGTGATTTATATATCCAACAAAGGAACTGAATTAGATGTTGAAACACAAAATTAAATTTAAAAATAAAATATTTAGTTAACAGAAATGATTAAGCTGTATATAACATTGGAATTTAATATAAAAATGTCATGTTAAAGTATAATAAATTTCATACAAAACAAGACCAGGGAATAAATTTTGCTTACATGATACAAATAATTATTTTAAGCCTTTGACAGTTATTACAACTCCATGTTAATTAACAATAAATAAATGGACTCATCAATTTAGTAATGAATAAATTTTAAAGAAGATATGGAGGTGTAAAATCATAACAGATGCGGAAATACATCATTTCTTCACGCGAGTGCATATTGCAAAACGAGCAAAGCCGAGTTCCGTAGTCACACAAGAAAGGAAATGATGTCAAACGGTTGTCATATTTTTTTTATAGTTATTCTGCTAATTGTAAAGTCAATCACGCCACCTAGTCATTCGTTGCAAGAGTAATTGTTGACAAATGACGGACGCATCAGCACAAACATATTTAGTAAATTGTATCTCTTGTAATAAATAAAATGGTTTGGATAGTGTTCCGTCGGATACTGAAGAAGCAGCGAATGTCGTATAGCCAGAAATATCGCATGCCAAATATGAGTTGGCCTACAACCGTTTTGAAAAATGGTGCGAGGAAAAGCACGTGCATAATATTGCTAAGTAATGACAAAGTCCTTGTGTACTTGCAAGAAAAATTCAAAGTTCATAAATTCTCATCATTGTGGAGGAAATATTCCATGCTGAGAACTATAGTTGTCGATATTAGTAGATATACAAACTTACAGCTATTGTTAAGAGAAAAGAAGAAGGCTATTAGGGAAAGGAATCCAAGGTTTTCACCAAACAGGATGCAAATTTCTGAAAGAAGTTGACGACGAAAAATATCTATTTTCAAAAATAATACATTACTTTTTCCAAATCTTTCCTTAATTTTGCTAATTAGGTATATTTTGTAGTGTAACAGTTTGAATTACATTGGTAGGTAATTGCCGAAGGGAACAGCTTGCAAACCCTGCTATGGAAAATGTCAAGAACGATGGAATGTATATGGTGGATATTCTTAGAAAATACATCAATCTGCGACGTGGGATTGTTGGGCATAGGAGATTTTTAGTAGCCAATAGGAACGGGAAATGCACACAAATGCACTAGGAATAAATTGATTAAATCGTAAAGATTGCTCAATAAAAATCTATATTAAATAGAAATTTGCCTAAATTTACCGAGAAATTTACTTACAAAATTTACTTTTCCCACTAACGTGGAAATGAACTACATTTTGCAACTCAAATTAATGAGAAAAGTAGGCTATTTCTCACGGAAATAGATAAACATAAATAAATTACGAAAAGTATAAGTTTACGAATATTGAACACATTTTTATAATAAACGTTAACAATGAAAAAACACAAAAAAAGAAATGTAGTATATAAGTATGTCAAGAGAACTACCCATCTACAGGATACTAATTGCCTTTTACACAGGGGCTACTAGAGCTAGAATCGCTACTTTTTGAGAAAAGATCAGAGAATAAAAAGAGCGAAACACGAAATGGCCTCGAAATTGTTGTCAAAAGGGGCTTCTTAGATGGATATTACCTATATCCGTCTAAGAAGAAACACCCCTTTTGACAAATAGCCACAGTGAATAATTTTGAAAGGTAAATACTACATGTTCTAAAACAAGCTTTGGTGGGAGCTGTTTTTAAGATAAATATGTTTATTCTCACATGACTGATTATAGAGAGTTCTTTTTTTGTTCATGGCATGCTTTTAGATTTATTACGTGAAGATGGAAATTGTTACCTCTCTTTCAGTTTGTTTCCCAATCTTCCTAATCAATACTGTCTAATCTAAATATCTACATCGACGAGGGACTGAAGGGGCCTATTCACGATCAATCATATTGCGCAAAATTGCCCGTTGTGCAACATAATTGATCGTAAATGGTACTGATTGACATGTTGCAAAACCTATTTTGTAAAATCAGAATCGCAAGATATTTTTCGAGCAACAGACCTGCTGCGCAACAAATTTGTATCATCAATAGTAGTTGTGCAAATTTTACCTTTTTGAGACTTGAGCACCGTACTGTGCGTGTGCAATATGCCATAATAAGTAAATAGAAAATACATAACACAATATTATATTTAAAGGAATATGGCGTCATTTATGAAGCAAAAAGGTTTTTGGCTTGAATTTATCGATATGTATAGAGAATAACCAGCATTGTGGAGCATTGGGGAGATACACATTCTAATGCAAGAACAATAGCAGTGCATGCTTCAATATTCACTTTAATTTAATTTTAACTCGATAGGAGCATACATGTGACAGATTGAACGAAAGTATTTTAACTGAATGTTGTGCAAAATGCTTGGTCGTGAATAGGCCTCTTGAGTGACTACTTAATTTCAATGTCAACAAATTCCCAAGCAAGGTGGAAAAATTGTAAAATGTTGGCATAAAGTAATAAATAAATGTAAAACGTTTATAGTCTCTTTTAATAAACATAACACACTAGAGTTCGTGCTTTTTGTAAACCAGGTTTCCAAGATATATCTAATTTATTCGGTTTTACCGGACTCACCCTAAATATTATGTGTTTCAGCTCACGAAACTTGTTATTTACAACGTATTATTCTTCTTGACTTAATAACAATTTGGGGTTTTGGATTAATATAATTTATCTGACACGTAATTGTGCGTTTCTTGTGCGTAGAAAAACAGGAGTGTGTCCCGTGATACTCTCAGACTTGCGTGGTCTTGGTGGATTCATGTATCGTGGCTGACTCTCGAAAAATTGTTATCCGAAAGACTGCTAATAAAATATAAGGGCTGGTTCTGCACAATCAACAAATCAACTAGATTTTTTTATACAAATTGTATTACCTAGATACATTAAAAAGAAAAATAAATCAAGAATAAATAGAACATATGAAATAAAATATACTTAAAATAAGCGACTGAAACTTAATCAGAAATATGATATGATAAGAGAAACAATACGCGAGCAATACAACAAACAACCAGCAACAAAGACGTCTCAATCTTAAATAAATTAAAATCATCTTCCAGTATAATTTTTTTCACTAGCATCTAGTTGCAGAGCAATCTTTTGATACGAAATGCACATAAAGGTGCCTGGCCGTATACAACCCGCTGTATCCCTAAAGGAACATTAATGTACCTTGTGCTGGAGGGGGTTATACATTTGAGACACCAGACACACACCCAATATGTGGGTATACTAGGATTAATTTCTCTTTTTAGAAAAAAATACAGTTCCCCGATTGGGGATTGAACACCGGCAATCTGAATTGACAAGAAAACGAACAAATCGATTTTATTAAAGTTAAAATAGAACAAAACACTTCTTCAGATTTGAATATTCAATCCGCTAAACCACGTAACTACAGAATACACACAATTATGTAACTTCTTAATAAACTTTATAACAGCTTCTATTTGCAAATTAATTTAAATATTCCGCAAGAGCTAGGTACTACATATTACCAAATATTATAATCCAACATGGGGAATTTAGAGATGGATTTAAACCTTATACTATATTCTGAAAAATGCATGACATAATAGTAATAAATTAAATTCTACTTTTTGATAGTGTACTCATACATTAATTAATTAACCTTTTGCGTGTAAAACTGTGGGTGGGTATAAAGACAATTTTCTTTATTCGATATTTTTTGTTAGTGCGTTAATGGACGAAAAAAACAGAGCGGCACTCAGTGACTGCAGGAACGGTGATGCCATGTTATGTAAAGTGTGCGACATTAGACTTTTATATGTACAAATCCGTGTAACAAAACATGTGTCGTCGAAAAAATACCAAACGTTGTTGGAGGAGATAAACAAAGGCGGTTGAAACAGGGAAGCTGTTATGAAAAGAACATTACAAGGTAAATCTGTCTACTGTATTGTCTGTCCTTGTTTTGTGGTTTGCTCCTGTTATTTACGTCATGGCATCCATATTCCGTATTATAAAACACCCAGATGCTCATTTAGGATACAAAAATTGCTCTACGGCTAGACGTTATTTTTTTTGCAACCCATCCACACTTCCAGAATCACGTAGTATTGTAGAGAGCGGGATTCGCGTCAATAAAGAAACCTATAGTGTATGGCCTGACACGACGTGAATGGCTTGTGACTAATATTAACAGGGAGTTTTAATTAAAATGCGGTATTAGGATTAAATATAAAAAAATTGTTTTTTGGAGAAAATACATCTGTTCTACATATTACGCAAATACATGTGTATTAAAATATAAAAATAATAGCCTTACTTACATAAAACTAACATATTGTATTTATACATTATTATAAAACAGCTAGATGATCTTACCTACAACTGCATAACTATTCGTTTTATAGTCCAAAATGAACATACCTGCAAAAGAGAAATACATTATTTATAACATGATATTATTTAGATGCAAGTATAAGAGAGAAGAATGTTTTTACGACCCTATATTTTTATATTTCACATATTTTAGAACGAGTAGACATAATAAAGAAAAATAGGTGTCTCTTATACTGATAAATTTACCTCCTGAAAAATATAAAGTATATGTACGTGCGCCTTTTGATTTAGTTTTCTTTGTTCGATATCGGGAAACGTACTATTTTATCTGGTTAAACACCGAATCCTTTTACTAGTTTAAAATCAAGCCTCAGATTTTCTAACAAGATATTTCTTATGGACCATTAGCAATTTAGAATAAAATAAGATAGACTTTATTCATGTTATATAAAACGTATTTACGTAAGCAGATGGTTATGAAGAAAACCATGAAATATCTTGAATAAAGAAACTGAATAAAACCTCAATAGGGCTTGAACAGGCGACTGCAAAGATGGAAAACCAATTCAATCCATTCAAATCAAAACTATTACATTTAGAATTAAATTAAATAAATTTTACCGAATATATGCGACTGTGCGCGATGTGACAGCAGTGGGTCTGGGTCCAGATTTCTATAATAATTATACTGAGTAACGCTAGAGTATATTTTTCTTATGTCAAATAATTTGCATTCACTGTATAATGTGTCAATTCAGTTATATATTCCTAAATATATTATGTTACTAACTGACTTGATTGTCGTTTGAATTTATCTGAAAATTATGCTTGATAGTGTAAAGTTTGGTAGGTGAACTAGCACATACGAAGTAAGTTTTTGAATAGTTTATTTTCAAACCAACTTTTTATGTTTTAATTTATTATCAGATTTTCGTTAGCTTTTCCTAGATGGCATCTTCAAAGAAAATTATTGTCATCAGCAAAGGTTAAGATATTTCCTTTACTATTGAGGAAAATAAATCGTTCATGTACCTAACAAAGAGAACAGACTCGAGCACTGTACCTTGTGGTACTCTATAAGTAATAATTTTCTTTCATATACATAGTTTTCAAAGTCTCCGTGTCGTGTACCACTGAAACCTAAACGTTCTTAGAAATAGGCCTTGCGTATAATCATCTTGATATGTCGACCAAAAGTTAATCCATTATCTAAATCAGCGTTTTTCAAACTTTTTTAATGGCGGAGCCGCTATAAAGTTGGATCTAATATGACGGAGCCCGGTATGGTATTTAGTTGCAAAAATAATAAAAAATGGGTAGGGGTAAAGTTAAAATAATAAAACCAAGCAAGAATATATTTTTTCTAATTTTTAGTGTTTTTTAACAAGACTAATGTGACGAATGATATTGTATTTTATTTTTTTACAAATTTCTTTAATATTTGACTTTATAGAAGATAGCTGTAACCTAATATCTGGTTTGGCATCCAAGCAGTTGCGGTACTTGTTTTAGGTGAAATTGTATGAAAAAAATCCCGTTTCACAAAGATATGGGCTTACAAATGGTAAAAGGACGGAAATAGCTTTTTTGTCAGCTGTGGATACTCCTGTTTAAGGCTGCACCAAAACTCTAATACTGGTTGATTTTTCAACTTCAGTTTTAGTGAAGTCTATAAGTTTATCATATTCTTGAAATGATAAAGTTTGGGGCTTTGCATTTATAACAATAGGATTTTTCACCCAAAAATAATTTTGCAGATTGGTACCCAATTCATTAGGAAAGTACTGTGTTACAGAACTACACATGTTCTAAGATGATTAGTAATATCATTAACTATTTCTTGTGGTAATTTTTCTGTATCCATCTCATCACAAAACTCCTTTAATGTCGGAAAACAGTCAAACTCCCCGCTTTCAACGGTACTTAGCCAATATTGCAATTTCCTTTTAAAACATCTTATTTTATCATTTTAAACACTGTGATGTTTTCCTTGAAGTAACAAATTAACTTCATTAAGTTTAGAAAATATTTCTGTTAAATAGGCAAGTCTAAACAACCAGTTTTTATCAATTAATCTACTTTGTAAATCAAAAGGACGTTCCAGAAGAAAAGCGTGAACTTCAGATCGCAACTCGAACAATCGAAGTAGTATTTTACTCCGAGACAACCATTGAACTTCTGTGTGAAGTAGTAAAGAAATATGAAGGCTTCTTATATCATCGCACAAGTTTTAAATAGTCACATGTTTAACGATCGAGACTTAATTTAACTGAATCTTCGAGGACAGTTCTTAACTTCTAATGCCTGACGATGAATTATACAATTACTGCTGCAATATTTAACCATAGATTAATCCTTGAAACAGCACCCGCAGTTTTTCCAATCATCGCTTTTGCTCCATCAGTGCAAACATCAATACAGTTGTCCTATGAAACATCATTTTTAATAAAATACTTGTTAACCATGATAAAAAATTTCAGCTCCAGTAGTGTTACTTTCTAACGCCTCACAAATTGAAAAATCCTCCTCTATAGAACGCTCGAACTCGTACCGTACAAATATAAGCAATACTACCAGCCCCACTACATCAGTGGACTCATCCATTTGTAAAGCAAAATCACGGTCTTTAAGACGCGAAAATAACTCCGATTTCACGAATTCCGACAAGTCTCTTATACGGCGAGCCACTGTTTCATTTGAAAGTGGAATCTTTGACACCTCTTTTGTAGATTTTTCATCATACATATATTTCACTATTTCAATTGCATACGGCTTTATCCGCTTCTCTGCTATGGTATGGGCTTCACCAGCCATTGCAATTTTGTAAGAAACAATATAGGTTGCCTCAGTTGCATTTTCAGTAACAGTCTGCGATGCGTGACGCATGCATATGTTTGACTTTAATAGTTGTTTAGTTTACGCTTTCACTCAAAAAAGTCTACCTCTTTATCCTTGTATTCTGAATGCAAAGATTGGAAATGGCGAAGCAGTTTGGCAGGAAACATGGAACTGTTCGATAAAACTTTATTTCACAGAACACATCGAGGATGATTGTCGTTTACTTCCATAAATCCAAAAGCTATGTAACTTTTATCATATCGCCTTGTTTTATGCGTTGCACATGGCTGATTTGAATAGTGTTCTTTGATAGATTTACTTTTATGCCCATCTGGCTTATCGACTTTAAATGACTCTAGAGAGAAAAAACAAACAGGAGCTTATATTACTTAACAAATTAATTATAAAAAGTATACCTGCATTCGAAGGCCTAGGCGTTGCTTCTGGTGCCTCTAAAGTCGTCGTACGCTATTTTTTGATGCTCCATCGTAGATAATTAAACTTTTACGAATAAGTAACTAATTGTAAATACAATTTCTTAAGCACAACTTAGCCCGCCAATTCTCGGAATTTTTGATGGCAACGAGAAAATAGGGAATTTTTATACTTCACTGGTCGAAGCCCCTCGCGGAGCCCTCCGAAATAGTCATGGGGCTCCGCGGAGCACACTTTGAGAAACACTGATCTAAATGAACGCCAAAATACTTGACGCTCTCTTTTGTTTCTATTCGTAGCTCTGACCAAAACTGGAGTCAAGATCTTATAATTTTTGCTATTCTCTGTAAACATACTGAAGAATAATGGTCCTAATATAGACACTTGAAGGATCCCAGAAATGACATGAATATCAACAGACTAGACTGTTGACCGCAACACTACAAATTATTTTCTCTCTTCAATGTAAGATTTGAGGAAGGTCAAGTTCTCTGAAAGACTAAAGTTATGTAATTTTTCAAAGAAGGTCATGTGATTCAGTCTATTGAACGCTTTAGAAAGCTTCGTATATATGAAGTCTACTTATAGACAGGAATGCTTATGGGAGTCCCGAAAAATTGGTAAGCCTAGAATTTGAAAAACATTTTCGCTTTTAATATATTTAATTCTCTCTTTGGGCGAGCTTTTCGACCTTTGTATGTACTTTTTTCGAAACGCAATATTTCAAGAGCAATTTTTAATTGACTCGATTGATTTTACAATTCATTTCTCTTTAATGGCCCCGATTAGAATTTTAGATAAATTATTTAATAATTAATTTCAATAAACCTGTCAATTGCAAAAAGTAATAAAAAATGCATGGCTGTGTTAGTGGCTCACTGTCAATGTTTACCCACAGGCGTTAGATCCATCCTACCAAATCTCATGGGACATTCAATGGCGGTGAGCCCGTGTTTTTGCTTGCGATTTATTGTCTATAAAATATTTACGTCCTGTCCTATTGCTGTAGGGAATAAAAGGGAAAATTGACATTGGTGTATAATTAATTTTGTAATAAAACAGTAATTTGATACCCAATAGTTTGCAGCAGATTAATATTCATCTAATATCGAAATAATTGATGCGACTTTACTTCCGGTCATAGCTTATTAAAATATTCGATACCATTAACGAAATCTATGCATTGACAAAAAAAAATCAGTATGAATGTTATCTTAACTTCAATATGAAGATAATATTTCTTTAGTACTTATTTAAAAAAAAATAAAAATTTATCCATATCAGATTAGGTGGAATTCCTTTATAATATAATCATCTGGAAAATGATTTAATCACTTGTCAATGTTTTTACAAACCAGACTTATCTTGTAGTGATTTACCGAAGTGGCAATTTAATACACTATTTCGCATCATCAGCTTTTTGATCCTATCTTCAGTATCTATTTAGCTATAAAATTTTATGACGAATCTTATTGCAACATTTATAGAGTCCACCATGTCAACTTTTACGCGATGGAAATCTTCGTATTTGATATTCCATTTCAAGGGAAACGCGAAGGCATTTCGAATTATCTAAAATGTACAAGACATGCATTTTCAAAGGGAATTAATTCTACAGAAATGTTAATATTCTCTTATTGTGCGGTAAGACGAATAAAATATTCAAACCATCATATTGAGACTGAGTAGTCTGTATTATAATCGTATCTGGGTGGAGTGGTCTCCATTGTGGTTACAACTCCTCTTACTTGAAGAAATTTAATAATTTCATTTCAAATTTCTCTATTCTGAGAACATCTTCCATTACTTCGGCCTCGAGTGAAAGGAAATTAATATATTTCGACATAATTAAATTCTATATTTGGTAAACCATCGCTTCTCCACACAATTAAACTGACGATATTTCAATTTCTACTTTTTTCCCTAAGCATTTAAAAAAAGCTTCGAAAATACTACCATCGGTTACTCTGTAATTTTACATTCCCTACTAATTACAAAAATATATTATATAGCAAAAATTGTACTGGGTTGCTTAAAATAATACTTTAAGAAGAGAATGAACTCATTCAATTTGTATATACCTTTCCATGTGATAAACCTAGGGGAAACCAACGTAACAAATCTTAAATTGATAACTAGGACGTAAACAAGCTACTAAATTTCACAATTGGTTAAGTTCCCAAATTAATTTTGTCTTCCCCTAAATTTATGGGGATCGAGACTAATGTTTTAAAGAGTGTTTTTCTAGTCAGCGAAGGGTTACTTTTAATATTCGATTATGAGCTCCTACTGGTACTTACCAGGGTTTAATGTAATTATATTTGAAGAAATGTATTTAATATTATAGGTTAATTACTCTGTCAGATTTTATACTCACTTTATTTTTCGAAAACACTTTCGGTGGATTTGTAACATCTGTTTATTACAAATATTGTTACTTGTTTGCCATCCTGACAAATATCTTAAACCATGGATTCGTTGAATGAAACCCCAGGTAACGTTTACTTATTACTCTAGGACCTAATTAGTAATTAAAAATGGAAACAATGAATTACTTAACTATAACTATATTTAAACATTTAGAAATTACTTCTTCAGTCTCTAACTTATTTCTTCTGTACCAGTACAATTCCAAATCATTATTGAGCTTCTTGGCCGACTGTGTGCTCATATATCTAACTTTCTTGAATATTTCTGGCCTTTCTTAACAATTCTGTATCTTTCTTTATAAACTAAAACTATCCTAGCTATTTAATTTAAGATTTAGTATTGTAACGCCATCCTTGGGCATATTTTGGAGTTATCACTATCCATTGGCGTACAATATTTTATTTTATTTAGTAATGTAGGACGCAAAATTAGAAGTTCTGCACATACAAAAAAAAACTGCTGCCAATTATTTGGGGATCAAGACTTCCTCACCGTTGTAAAACACGACGTGTGGTGGAGTTTATAATAAAAGTAATTTTTGATGTTTCAAAAAAAGTCATATTTTTTAACATTTCAAAAAAAGTCACTTTGACGTTGCAAAAAAAGTCATATTTTTTGACGTTTCAAAAACGTCACATTTTGACGTTTCAAAAAAAGTCACTTTGACGTTTCAAAAAAGTTACATTTTTTGACGTTTCAAAAAGTTGGGACCGATTTTGCTCATTAACAACGAATCTCTTCCTTGACCTCTAGAATGTGTGTACCAAATTTGAATGCTTTATCTTAAAAACTGTAGCAGCTATCGCGAACCAGACAGACAGACACACAGACAGAAAATTTTTTCTGCCTGAAATTTTGTGTATCGTCATAATTCGTCGAGATTCGTCCAGAAATGCAATAAAAATTTTCAAAATTTTTTTCACGAATACATAACTCCTCACTTTGAGGGGTGAGGAAGTAATACCATTTCTTACAGTATTGGTGCTGTAGCTATTTAATAGCCAGGAGTCATTCTGTAATAACAACATTAAGTTGATCCTTCTACGTTGTGAAATTATTTCTTCTTCAGCTGTGATTTTATTTCTTCTACAAATTAATGTTACGAGCTGATTCTCTGGGTTTCACGATTGGAATACATCATAAAGTCTTTTCTGGATATGCTATATTGCACTTATTAGGTAGCTTCGACTTAAAATAATGGACAATTTTATTCTAGAAGAAATGGGATTTAAATTTTCAATTCGTTATTTCGTTCTGAGAGTCTACCCTTTCTTCGTTTAAGTTCTAAGAGCTCAAAACAATGCCTCTATTTCATTGTTTCTTTCATGTGATTTATAGCTGATTCTTTAGATTGCCAAATAATAATAATAAATAAACAAAAAAATAAACACCCCAGATATTAAACAACCACCGAATCCTGATGCTGCCTGGCGATGGTTAAACTGATGAAAAGATGCAAACACATAATATTACTGCCATCGGCACATTGCCAGTACAGTGGCGGGATTCGAATCCGCAGCCATGATAGGGAGATTATCGATTATCTAGTCACACTTTTCATCGCGCGCTCTAGCCAACTACACCGAGCTGGTAAAATATATAAAATATAATATAGAAAAATAATGTGATTTAGTCCGATAGTAAGTACATGAAAATATCGATCATTTATATACAATTCATTTTATTAAAATTTAACAAAAAAGTCTGTTTTTCCATGGTATCCCATGTATTACCGTTAACACCTAATGGCAATTGACAGTAATTTCAATGAAATATGAAATAAGTGCAAGTACGTATATTAGTATTTACCACAACGCGTTTGTAGTCAAAGTAAATAAATTTCTGTCCCTATGCTATAATTTGTTTTGTGTAAAACGCATTTATAGGAAATATTAGTTAAAATAAATGTAAAAAAAGCAAACTCATACACTTTGTGTCATATTAACTCCAAATTAGACCGAATCCCAGTAAATCCATTATATAACATATTTTATTCCCTACAGCAAATTGCACACTGAATTGTATTTCAAACAATAAATAAACACTGAGCACCGGGAGATAAATTGAAAATTGTAAAATTATTAAATAAACTTTAAATTAAAGCTGCTTCACAAAGCGTTGGTTGATTGTTTTCAGTGTGACTTGTCTATCAAACTACTACCTACATATAGTAGTGCTATTATATTGTTATTGATAGAATCACCCCGGAGGACCGACTTGTTACTGTAATGGGATTTACATGAAAAATTTGTTATTTATGTGTCAAGTATTAAACCCCTATATTATGTCCTCGCTTTACACATAAACTATGTGCAAAAACCGAATTGCTTGATTTTACTGCAAATGAAACTGTTTTTTACGAGATTGTTTTGGTTTTTAAACAGTCGTTGAGAGAAAAATGTTCGTATAAAATTTTTTATTTTATTGCACGTACTATAAAATTTGATTACCATTAAATCGGATTTTACATAAACAAAACATATGAATAAAATATGTATGTATATTCATTCATTTAAAACATATTTCATATTTTTTGTTACAATTTATAAACATTATGTTGGAATCTGTCTGAGGGTAAATGGTAAAAAATGTTTTATCATGTTATTGTTTTAGTTCGTCCGATGTCGTCTACAACTTACAGATTTTTATATCGTTAATTTCAGTTAACCTTTTTTGCAAAATCTCATTTAATAATATGACGGTTATTCCGCGTTATTTTTTTGATTTGTCATATTCTCTTCTAATTCTTTGTTTAGCCACGAAAGCAGCTAGAGAAACCAAAATAATATTTTAGGGAACAAATGACAGAAGTTTAAGGATATTGGAAATGTCACATTTGAACGTCCCTGCAAACATTCTTTTCCGTATTGCATGGTTTTCAGATGTCCAGAATAAAAAAATTATGTCGCAGTTTCGTTGTATTCTTGTTCCAATTTTCGAATAGATACAATTAATTCTCAATTCTGTAATTAACTGTGTTCAAGTGTGACTGAAACGTATTCTGTGAAGCTTATGGACAAATTTGGAAGCAAGACGTTATTTATCAAGACCTGATACGAATAGGGCGAGTATGTTCCAAGCTGGCTTGCAACAAGTCGATTTTGTTATAGAATTATGTGTACGCCAAAGCGTTATTGGTAAGCTTTGGAATCGATTTTTGGAAACTGATTTTGTACAAGATCGACCCAAAAGTGCTCGACCCCGATCTACAACACCGTGCAAGTTAGAAGCATCTTCTGTGCAGCACATGGAGTTACAGTATGTGTCCAATCAGTATGCAATAGATTCAGGGAGTTTGGCCTGCCAAGTTATCCTTCCATCCTTTAAGGTGTGCAAGGGATCATCAGAATTGAGACATGGAATGGGGTTCAGTTTTATTCAGTGATGACTCTCGTTACGACTTGCAAAGCGATAACAGACGTCCACGAGTTTAGTGGATATAGGGGGAGAGATAGAACCAAAGATTTATCCAATCCACAATAGCTTTCAGAGGACGCAGTATTATGGTATGGGGAATATTGTGTTGGAGAACGCATCGATCTGTACATCTGGAAGAGGACTATAACTTGACAAATGTATGCCAATGATGTTATTCTTATTGATAATAATTCTCGCCTCACTCAGCAAGAATTCATCGTCCTTGAAACTCACGGAATCGATCACGCTCCTTTTCCACCGCGTTCTTCTGATTTGAATCACATTGAACATGTGTGGGATTTATTGGGTAGAGCACTTCAAAACCAATAACCGGCTCCAGAGAACAGTAGGCAACTGTTAGATATGTTTCCAATTTCATGAACACAATCCCACATGATGTGATCGACCATTTCATTCATCTAGACGTATACTTAAAGTAATTAGAGTGAGGGGCCAGAATACGAGGTACCGATGATAGGTTTAGGAAATTATTGGATCCCTCGGTAAAATACTTCTTAAACTAAAATTGTCTTTTTTCGTTTTCTTCATGATAAAATTATGCAAAAAGGTTTACTAAGAAGTTGTCAATCCCCCCCCTAAAGAATTAACAAATAAAATTGGAAGTAAGTTTTCTGTGCGGACGGTATTTAAGACCAATAATATTTAAAGATATCTAAAACTAAACCCCTAAATGAAGTACAAAATTCAAAAAATTAGAGGAGAAAACATTGTAGGATGCCACATAAATGATTATGGACACTAACTAGTAAATTTAAAATTATATTTTATTTACTAAGGGCAGGTTTTTCCACCTCCTATTAAATCTATTTGATAAATAAGTTCTACTAATATAAACAATTATTGATATTGATACAAAATATATCCAAGGAACCTATTTACCTAATAAATTTTACAGGAGATGGAAAAAAGATGGTAGATAGTTTCCATGGATAAAAGGTCAAGTTCTTAATGAGTCAAATTGTAAACGGGGTTCACCCGACGGTGCTGGAAAAAAATTTCAGTTTGTCGAAGGATTGCCTATTAGTTGTTTCTTGTTTTGGAATATTTCAAAGTGAAAAATAAAAATAAAAAAAAAAAAAGAATGGGAAATTTCTAATATGAAGCCCTTGTATAAACACGACTTCCTATAGTTCTTAAAATAAAAAATTCTGGGCCTTTTTAAAAAAGAAAGGCCCTTTACCAAAAAGTTTTACGTCACAGAACTCATCATATTTCTTACGAAAAAACAGTGATGGTTCGAATAGACAAGAATTTAATACATTTAGTCACTTCTGATTATAAAATAAATTATTTGAAGGTATGCGTGACTTTTTTTTATTCTAAGCAAAAACAACCAATGTCAAATGGTTTTAATTTTTTTTTTCTACACAACTAAATATTTTATAATCATAAAACTTATTGCAAATCACTGAAAAGTAAGTACTTTTAACCATATTAACTTTTAAAATAGATATCTCAAAAGGTACCGACTTGGCAAAGTTTTTTTAATATTCTAGAAATACAACATTTTTGACTTTGGTTGTTTTTGATAAAAAACCCTTCAATTGTATCAATAATTGTTTCCATGGAACTTTTTTATCAAATGGATTTAATGGGAGATGGAAAAACCGGCCCTAATTTTATTTTTAGGTATCTCAGACACATGAAGATGGAGCAAAATATTTTGACGCAGAAGATGATCTGATTATATTTTTAAGTTTAAAAGATTCGACAAAACGTAAAACGACAGAAATAATACAAGCGGCTACAAAGAAATGATGTTAAGCAATATATAGTAATATCAACTGATAACACCATTTCAACTACACCATCCTGTCGGACACACTATATTACATAACATCCCATGACTCAGAACTGTTATATTTTGCCGTAGTGTATGATTTGAGCTGCTGTCTAAACCATAAAACCCTCTTCTTCAACAGACATAGACGGAAAGATTTAATAATATTAAATTTCCATCAATCTCTGACAAAAAACCTGTGCACTACTATACTGTGCAGATATTTTTTCATATAATTAATATTTGCATTGGCCAGCAAGTTATAGACGTTTCAATATACATCGTTTTTTTTACATGTTTTTGTTTGAAAATTTTTTTAATTATTAAGCAAAAAATTTCTATCTAACATTTAATTTCAAAATAATGTCTTTACCTTCCTGATGAGATCTACATGTTCGAAAAAAACTTAACCTTTTTATGACGAAGTGAAATATTATTTTATAAATGACTTTGTGTTCGTATTTATAATATTTTAATTTCAATAGTCTTTGCTCTAATATGATAAGAAGTTTGTCCTGTTAACCGATCCTTCTTAGTATTAGCTAAAAGGGTTAGCTGTTTTAACTGCTTTTTTAATAAGATGTAGCTTAAAGTGTTATATATACAGGGTATTCCATAGGTAAATGTGCATACGTTAACTGTGGATGTGGGTCACCTAGGTGGTTCCAAATAACTCATGGTTAATGGGTTACTTCGTTACTAAGATACAAGATGCTTTATTGATTTTGCTTAAGCTACAGCAAGTACTGCTCAAATGGTTGTCATGACTAACAAACAAAACAAATTGTTTTGTTGAACTGACGCGTTCTGTCTTGTATCTGCTGCTTTTGAGGAAATGATGAATTCAGATGAAGATATTCCTGCAGAAATTGTTGCAGCCGCTGAAAATGTGAGTTCCGACCTCCTTTCACGTAAATCGAAAGAACGTTATAATAAGGAAAAACTTCTTTTCGTAAACTGGTGCCGTCAAAAAAAGGTGGATGTTTATACAGAAGTGGTCCCACTCGCCTATTTCGCCGAAAAGGCTAAAACGTTGAAATCTTCCTCGATGTGGTCAATTTACTTAATACTCAGAAGCACTCTGTCATTAGAAGAAAATGTAGATATTCCGAAGTTTCCGAAACTAATTGCATTTTTAAAAAGAGAATTTGTAGGATACAAGGCAAAGAAATCTGAAGTATTTACCATAGAACAAATTAATGCTTTTTTTACTTAACCCTCGTGATGACACATTTTTACTTCTAAATGTAATACAAATTTCAGTTTTTTTCAATCTGTTGAAATAAGACATTATTTTAGGTAGTGTTAATTATTGGAGTGGTTGGTGTCCTCAGAAGGGAGAAGTTGATGAATATTACAATAGATGACATTCAGGACAATGGAGAATTTTTTGCTCATAATCATTCCAGATTCTAAAACTCATAAATCTAGAACGTTTTCGGTTACAAAAGGAGATAACTGGTTGGATTTTTATCGTCGATATATTCAACTTAGACCTTCATCCATAAGACATAACCGATTCTTCATTCAATACAAACATGGCAAGTGTACAGTTCAAGTGGTAGGGATAAACACGTTTGGACAGTTGTCAAAAAAAAATTGCAGAATATTTATAACTTCCCAAACCTGAAAGTTTTACTGGGCACTGCTTTCGCCGAAAGTCAGCGATTCTTGGTTAACGCTGGAGTGGATCTTACCAGTTTGAAAAGACACGGTGGGTGGCGTTCTTCAAGAACAGCAGAAGCATATATAGAAGATAGTGTTAACAACAAAATAAGTGTCTCCAATAGAATAATGGGCGACAACGAAAATGCCATAAATATTGGTCCAGATGTAAATATTTCTAGTATTTCTAACAATGTAAATGTTCCAGTTTTTCCAAGAATTAACTTAAATAATTGCAATTCCTGTGTAATGAATGTACATTTAAAGAATTTAATTGTTATTACCAGTTAAATAATATAATTCTTTAAGGTAAACACACTCTTTTATTCCGCTGTGTGAAGATATAATCGAGGCGTATGGCAAATTCTTTGCCGCACGGCGTGCGGCAAAGAGTTTGTAGTTAGAAAATTTTACTTTCAACACAATCGTAAAAAAAATATTTTAGATCTTAAGCAGTAAAAAATAATATATTATTCGCTTGTTGAAACACATATAACTTATGACATAACAGGGTGGGGTGGGATTTTAAAGTATCATATGAAAAACTTGAAAATTGTACAAAAATATTTTTAAAAATAATAATGTTAAACAAGAATAGAATATTTCCAACTAATTTGTATGCAGAGAGCAATTTATTTGATATAAGACATATACTGTTATAGAGCATTAATTTTGCAACATAAAATGAAGAGTCAGTTAAGATCAATAGAACATTTATATAACACCAGATATAAAGTTCAACATGAAACGCAAAGAGACATGGCCTACAAAACTATTGGAC